>JAJMSK010000072.1:0-51652 GCA_030578555.1 Diutina neorugosa
GGGGGGGACCGAGACGATGGCTTCTTGAGGGGTTGATGATAAATGACAGCTTCGTGGCTCCACTGGCTCCTGATAGCCGATCAGGAACCAAGGATCGTCGTGACGCAGAGTACTGTAAAATGGCATAATATCGAAATTGGAACAACTATCATTTACGACGGACTTACCAAGGTTTAATAGGTTGAAGAGTGTACCAGTCTAATCGTATGATGGTATCATCAATTAAAGAATACATTAATATTACTATTTCGGAGAGATTTAGGCTTAAATATATTGGGGCGATTTGTTTAGGCGACAACTCAACCATTTTCATTATGAAATAGGTGTCTCTCGCATGAAGTGATCACAGGGAGCCCTCCACTTGAGATTCGGGCAGGTTTTAACCCACATTAGGCTGGCAAAGAAGCACCTGGTCATGCTCTGCCAGCTTCGTAACAGTCCCAACAAGTCGTAAGGTTTCTAGAAATCGGATAAACAAATGGAATTTCCATGTGGCCAAGTCATCTGGACTACTACGGTTGGCATTGTCACCAGGAGCTCCTGAATATTGACTTTCGGTATGTTGGGACATGATAGTGATATGACGACAAACCGGCAGATGTTTCACTCCACCGCCTACCTCGGAAGGTATGTGACTGGTTCTTGATACTGTGCCAAACTTCATGGTGGCGTCACCAATCACCATGGATAGTACTAGCCGTTTGAACTTACAATCAGAATTGATTAGTGGGTGTAGCTATTAGCATCTAAGTAGAGCATTCGGTAACTTATCGTAAGTATCACCTTCCCAAATCATCGGTGATGCTATTAGTTCGATAACTATGACGGAATAAATGGTATTCATGATCATCGCAACATGATTCAAAAAGGTTGATCCTCTCTTACTGCTTAATGCCATCATTGTATCAGGAAGGGTTCGGCAGTATCATTCAACTAATTTCAGATGCCGCTTACCATCACCATCGTATCCTCTAATTCCCTGTTGATTGACTATATACAGATTTACAGCAAAAAGCGTTCGCGAAGCTCCTTAGCTTTAGCTTCACGTTGTTCGAGAATCGCCATCTTTTGCTTCACCTCGGCCTGCTCGTCGGCAAACGCCACCAAGTTTTCGGTGTAAGGGTTCTCGTGCCCGTCGTACACCTTGAGACGGTCCATCCGTACCAACCGGTGCTTATTTTTCGGCAACATCCCCTTCACTGCCCGTTTCAACACTTCTCCATGACCCTTATTAGCGATCATTCTGTCCATGGGGATGAGGTTAAGCGACCCAGGACGACTGGTGTGGGACCAGTATAATTTTTCCGTCATTTTGTTACCGGAAACCTTCAAATGGGAGGCGTTAGTCACCACGACGTAATCACCGTGATCGCGGTTGGGGGTCAGCGTCGGCTTGTGCTTGCCCATCAACGTCGCTGCGATCAGCGCCGCAAGTCTCCCGAGTGTTCTCTTGTCGGCAGCCACGTCGACGTGGTGCCACACCCGTGTCAACGCCACCGCCAGGGTTCCGATTCTTTGGGACATCTTTGGGTGGTGAAATTTTCGCACCCGCGATCGTGAAGACGGTTGACCATCAAATCGAAGATGCTTGACAGGGATGATATGGACAACGACTAAGGGGGTGTTTAATGTTTGACACTTGTTGTGGGTGCATTAAGATGGTGTGACCACTAGTTTCTTTCTTAGTTTGTTGGTGGAGGAGGCTATGGAAGAGGGAGTATCCGTGGGTTCGATGGTATTGGTCATAAGGGTGGTTACTTTGACGAACCGTGTAACATCATCTGTTTCATAATCATTGTCTGCTTTTTACTTCATGATTGTTTCTACTGTCTCTTACCTCATTGCTGTTTTTCCACCTCATCATTACCTCATTACCATACTGTAGATCCATCCAGTTTCCCGACGATACTGAAGACAAAAGGTAGTGGTTATATGTTCAAGATAACATGTCTGATGCTCTCTTATTCCATTACTGACGTTGTGTGCATTCGATACTTCTTCCTCTTTGGAGTCCCATACACCATACTTCAACCCTCCACCAATCCCACACACTCACTTCAAACCTACTCTTCTACCACACTCTACCACACTCTTAAACATACACGTTTAACACTGTCATTCCCTCACACGATTAACTGACTTTCCCCCCATTATCATCACCACCCCCGCCGCGCGCGTTTTTCAACCATCGCTCGTGCCAGTGTCCAGTCAGCGGTGCCAATGTTTTTCCTCAAGGACTTGTCGCTCAACTTGACGTTGCACCCGCTGTACTTTGGTCCTCAGATGAACCAGTACTTGCGGGACAAGCTCTTGTCCGATGTCGAGGGGACGTGCACCGGGCAGTTTGGCTACATCGTGTGCGTGCTCGATTGTATGAACATCGACATCGGTCGAGGACGGATCATTCCTCTGCTGGGGAAAGCCGAGTTCGAAGTCAAGTACCGAGCGGTGGTGTGGAAACCGTTCAAGGGGGAAGTGGTCGATGGCGTCGTCACCACCGTCAACAAGATGGGGTTTTTCGCCGACGTGGGCCCGTTGCTGGTGTTCGTGCTGACCCACTTGATCCCGTCCGACTTCAAGTTCAATCCGCTGGCGAACCCGCCGGCGTACGTGTCGCCTGACGAGCAAATCGAAAAGGGTCTGCGGGTAAGACTCAAGATCGTCGGCACTCGGACCGACGTCAACGAGATCTACGCCATCGGGTCGATCAAGGAAGACTTCTTGGGCCCCACCCCGAACTAGCTTTCAAACGCTTCGACGACGTCATCGACGATCACGTCCCTGTACTATAATTTTCCTGGCAATATATATATATTAATCGCGGTCGCTATCATTAGTTTTGGCGTCAACACCGAGTCAGTCTTTAGTCGTCGGTTAAGTCGATGACGCAGGCATCGGCGGGGATCACCGTCGTCAGACTGGCTCGTCTGACATCATTATTAGTTTGGGGAGGAGACAGACTAAAATCAGGAGTAGTCTCCATAGGAGTGTCGACGCCATCGAGCACGTTCGACGTCAACGTAATGCCAAGCATCCCTTTAATCCTCTTGGGAGGCTCGACAGTAGCATCGGGAGTCACTTTCCGTTTCGTCAGTGGTGATAACAGTGTTTGCGCAAGCACACTCGTCGACCAGTCCAAGTCGTTGGCTACTGGTCCAGCAGCAGTACCAGTGGTCGATTCCGGTGGATTCGATGGGGTCAGTTTCTCAACACTTGGTTGAGTCGATGATGGAGCCTTTGGTGGAGCCTTAGGTGGAGGTGAAGCACTAGATCGAATCAGCGATGGAGACATTGGCCGAGAACCATGCGACGCCTTATTGATCCGATCATTGCGTGCAGTTAACCCCACAAGCCGAGTAGTTGAGCTCTTTGCCATTTGACTTGGTTGAGTTGGTCTCGTCGAATCAGCAGCACTTGGTCGTTCCGGTGGTCTGGCTTCAGTCAGTTTCGAGGCTTCAGACCTTGATGGTTCAGTGGGTTGGTGTGGTTTTGTCGACTCGGTTGGTTTCCCTTCATTCAATTGAGGTGGTTTTGTCGGTCTTTCCTCATTTGATTTATTCGCTTGCATCGCTTTCGGTTGAGTCGGTCTAGCAACCACTGGTGTCAAACTCGGTTGAGTTGGATTGATCCTCATGATTGGACGGTTCAGTGGTGGCGGGCGTTGGTCAACACGTTCCGTGGGAGAATCGCTCGTTGGTTGCTTCGGTGGCTCCTTCGTACCTGGCATCGATAACTGGGCCAATCGGTCTATCAATTCTGTTCGTTTTGAGGGATTCGTCGGTTCAGTCGTTGCAGCGGGCAGTTGTGCCGGTTGAGTTGGGGCTGAAGACAAAACGGATTGTTCAGGCTCAGTCCTGGCCTCCTTGTCAGGTGAGGGTGTAGCATTATCGTTGGCTTGAGCGGTCTGCTGAGTCGACTGGTTGACAAACTCACGAAATGTGGCTACGTCGGTTAATGCCGGACGTGGTTCAACTGGAGTTGGTTGTTGAGGCGGCAGAGCCAGCGCCTGTAACGGTGATTGAGAAATCCCCACCGGGGGTGACTGAACGATCAGTGGTGACGATTGAGCCACCAGCGGCGACTGAGCCATTGCTTGAGGTGATTGAGCCACCAGCGGCGACTGAACCATTGCTTGAGGTGATTGCGCCACCAGCGGCGACTGAGCCATTACCTGAGGTGATTGGGATTTGGCTGGGGGTTGAGTTGATGATACCGATGTCCGAGGCGTCGGTTGCAGCATTTGCCCGTTCCCGGTTACCCTCGGCAGACTTTGAGGCCTCGCTTGAGTAGATGAATTACCGTCTCCCATGATTTGACTTCTCATAAAGGCAAGAAGTTGGTCCAAGTTTTCCGACACGTTCTTGAAGTATTTTTCAGAGTAGGTGCGTTCATAAGGCTCATAAAAATACAGCCGTTCGATCTGTTGCAGACGTTGCATCTTTTGGTTCTGGAACGTCGATTCTTCATTGATCCGCCTAAGCCTTTCCAACCCTTCCGAATGGTCGGTAGCTTTATTAAGCGATAATGCTACCTCCGCTCGCTTGGTTTGGAATAGATGATCGAGCTCTTGCATCTGATTGTAATGAAAGGCAATTTGTTGTGACCGTACTCGACTGAGCGCTTGTACAAGTGGTTCCGTCAACGTCTGCTTCAGATGCATCAGGTACATAGCATGATAGGCATTAAACAATTGTTTAAGTTTCACGAGCAGGGCGCGATACTTTTGTTCCGCCTTAATTCTTGACTGTACTTCCTTCTGGTAGTTTTCACGAGTGATGAGTAAATTGCGAAGTGGTCCTGAAGCAGCAGACGCTGGAGCACGCGAGGGTTCCGCTGCTGGTGGTGTTGGGTGCGGCATATACTGGGCTGTCGCCATCTGCGGTGTACCGTACTGACCCGTTGGGTGCTGAAGATGAACTTGGGTACCGTAATGATGATTGAAATAAGTTCGAATTTGAGGATGGCCCTGAACCTGAGGCATCTGAGTAATCTGAGTATAAAGCTGTTGGTGAACCTGAGGAATCTGAGGGGGAACCTGCTGTTGAACCTGGTGAGCCGCCTGTTGAGCCTGTTGAGCCTGTTGAGCCTGTTGAGCCTGTTGAGCCTGTTGAGCCTGTTGAGCCTGTTGAGCCTGTTGAGCCTGTTGAGCCTGTTGAGCCTGTTGAGCCTGTTGAGCCTGACGAGCCTTAGGAAATAACGATACCGGACGAGTCGGGTGCTGAGACGATTGATACGATAGAGTCTGTGACTGATTGACGCTCGGTGAAGGTACTTCCGGCAGCTGAGCAGGGGGCAGTGCCGATGAAATCAGATGAACTGAAAGTGGCAGTGGTACTGGTTGGATAGTTGGTCGAGAAGCTTGTTGAGCAGGCATCGGAACAGTTTGTTGAACTGGTTGAGGTGCAACTGCTTGAACGGCTGCTTCAGTCACTGAATTGGCAGTAGGTTGAGTCGCCGGTTCAGTAGCCAGTTGCGCAGCTGGTTGAGTCGCCGGTTCATTAGCCAGTTGCGCAGCTGGTTGAGACACCTGTTCAGTAGCCAGTTGAGAAGCTGGTTGAGTCACCGGTCGAGTAGCCCCTCCCTGAGTCGTGTTAGTTTCAGTCCTAGAAGATGACGTAGGTTGATGAGTCGCATCAGATCCCACAGCCGGTGGTCTCGTAGAATTCGTAGGCGACGACGTCAGATGATTGTTGGTTGAAGCGGTGGTTGAAGCATTTGTTGTGGGACCATTATTCCCCAGTACTCGACGAGCTAAAGGAACATCATCGCTCAGGGCTCGGCGAGCTAAAGGAACATCATCATCATCCATAGTGGTCACGGTTTGAACCAGGTCTCGAGCTCCACCATTGGCCGCCAGCGGCTGAGGATGGTCGGTGGAGCGACGTGCAAGATCAGGGGGTCTGGGTGGCCCTCGGCGACTAATAAAAATATTAGGATTTGTACGTTTTGGCATGGGACGAGGTGGATTCACTGGTCGCGCCACATTCGCTTGGGGTAAAGGACGCGATCCCGAATTCGGCTGCGGGTTCTGTGCACGAGTAGCGCTAGGACCCAGAGGTGGAGAACGATTCCCCGAATTCACCAGCAGCAGAGCATTTAGGGTTGGCCGAGGCACCTGCAGAGTAGTTTCTGACATCGAAGGATGAGCAGGGGAAGGCGAGCGACTAGGGGAACCGGCATCTGTAGTGCGACGGGCAACTGGACCGATAGGAGTTTCGATAGCATCTCCAGTTTCGGGAGACGATGAAAGAATGCGAGGTACTTGTCGTCTCGGAGATTGAGGCGGTTCATTAGAAGAGGTGGCAGCATCATTTACCGTGGTAGTATCACCTGCTGCTGCTGGCAGTTCATTTCCCGCATCGTCATCATCATCACTATCCAAACACACCACTTCGATTTCCTCTGACCGCGCTCTGGTAGATGATTTTGCTGACGGAGCAGCAGCAGCAGAAGCAGCAGAAGCCGCTGGTTTATGCTCGTCATCGTCGTCGTCATCATCGACATCCATATCACTATCATCGGCAACCCAAGAGCCATCGCTTTTGATGGTAACCGTGGTAACACTCTCGTCACATGTACGGAGAATCTCTTCAAAGTACTCGGACACCGCCAAGTCGTCCATGGACACCTTCCGGCCACAATAAGGACATTGCCATTGCGGTAATTGAATCTGTTGTTGTAAGAACATAAGACCATCGAAACACAGAGGATGGTCGCAATAGATCAGCTGAACCGGATACTTGAGACGAGTAAACATCACCGGATCCCGTAACAGGATCAGCAGGGTCCCCATTTCGATGTCGTCGTCGCCATTATTATCGCGTATTCGTTGCACGGTGGTATGCTTAGCGATTCTCGGCTTTTTGATGATACGATCAAGCAACGTTTCTGCCGACACCGTCTCGACGAAACACAAGTAGATGAGATAGGGTTCGGTGGTGTTACAGTATTGCAATTCCACATGGTTGCGTCGCGGGGCGTCGACGACATACGTGGTGATGTCGGCGGGTTTTGCCGTGCCGAGCTTACCTTTAATCCCTTTAAACAGCAGCACGTTAACATCATTACCGTTGACGTAAAGTCTCAGTGGCGTGGGGAACTCTACCGGAACTTCTGCGTTGGTGGCGGCACCATGTTTAGGGATTGCTCCACAAAGCAAAAACACTCGATAGTTGCTCAGTTGCTGACATCGCTGGAAAAGCCTTGACTCTTCGGCGTTGAACGTGACGTAAAATGGTACTCGAGAATTCAGCAGCGTCATTCGACAAATTTGGGGACTACCATTAATGGTTTGGACCAAGTTATAAAACGGTGAACGAACAAAGTAGATGCTGGCGCCTTGATAGGGGATACTATCGGGTAATCTCGGTTCCTTAGGAGCTCGACGTATCGGTTGGGGTTGAGCAATGCCCTCGACGGGGTTTTGTTGTAAGATCAGCATATCCTGATGCCCACTGGCAATATGAATCAAAAGTTGTTGAATATCGGGGGCTTCATCGCCATTTTGAACCATGAGCACCACGATCCGAAGCGCCATAAGCTGGCCCTGGTCATTCTCGTGTTGGCGGAGCGCTTGCCACTCTTCGACGCGCGAGATGAGGTCACTTTTGGTCCCCGTCATCCGAAGCCCAAGCAGCTTCACCACACACTTGAGTTGGGCCACCTTCATCCACCGAGAATATCGGTTTCGCGTATCCGCGATCTCTTGTGGGGTGAGCGTCGCCGGGCGACTCATGGTGGTTGGTTACCAATGAAGTGGAGTCGCGCGCGGTTGGCTTTAGGGTGGATGACAACCGCACTGAACGGGAGTGATATAGACTAGAAGGAAAAGAAGAGGGAAAAAAATAGAAGGGGTGTTTTAGAGAGTGTTTCAGATTATGAAACGACGTTTCATCTATGCTACAGGTTTCAGATTTCGTCTTCTCCTTGGCATAGATTAACCGTGATCTCCCCGATGGGTCTACTTTTTTCAACGGTTATATTAGGGGTGGTGAGCGCGTTTAACCATGAAGAAAAAAAAGAAAGCCGCTCCCCTCGAAAGTGTCAGGGCTCCTGTTCTAGTTCACCACCTGTGGCTGGTGATTTCAAGCACCACTAGTAACACTGTTTGGAGGCATTCGTTAATATGGTCATATATTGGTCATAGAGAGGTCATATGGTAGGAGGGTTAAATGTCGCCACCCCAAGCAATTCGGCAGCGTTACGGGCGTCGAGTTTATACCGTGGCAGTCGCTTCTTTGGTGGCACGGCTCCTTGGTCTTCCAACAGTCTAAATGTCCGTGAAGTCCACGAATCACCCCCTTCCGCTTGCGACTGAGGAAGATTATGTTTGATACTGCTGAGGTTATCGCGATTAAGTCGTGATAATCCACCCTTAGCATCGACAAGACGTACATCGAGTCGAATCAGCTCCAAGTGCTTCAAAAGCTGGCGATGATGGTTGACTTTCTTCAACGTGTAGGTGCGAAGCATACGCTTAAGCTTATTGTCGGTGTGTTCGATCACTTGTTTCCTCTCAATAAGCATTTCCCCCAGAATTCTTTTCACTTGGATCGCCATCGAGTCCCGGGTCTTGGTGGCGTGGTCAAGCAGGCGTAAGCTTTCCTCCACTCGTAATGGATCCAACGTCGTCTTGGCCTTCATTTTGTTCACATAAATTTGTTTGGAGTCCACTTGGCCTTGTGCCGTGTTCAATTCTCGCATGATCAAATGACGATTAGTCAACGCCTCCTTGATCTCGTAGAAGTCCTCCAGCATCAGATAAAGTCCATCGCCAAACAGCCCCATTTCGTTGGTGGCATCGGTCAACATGAGATCCAGCTCCTTCACCGTGAGCGCCGCGAGTTTGTCCCATAAATTCTTCATCCCCGGGTGGGTCTGTTCCGCCAGTCCCATGAGCTGAAGCTTATTTGCCAAGTCATACACGTGAACCAGGACTTGCTTTTCAAGTTTGGCTCGCCGTTCGAGTTGTTTATGGAGTTTTTGGAAGGTTAAATATGCACCTTTGATCTGCGGGCGAAATTGAGCAAGGGGCTCGATCGGGTCATACGGAGGAGCCAATTGCTTCAATGTTTTCCTCATCAACCCACTGGGGACCGCCAGTTTCTTATTATTATTGATCACTTGGTAGCCAAAGTCGTTTTCAACAAAATAAACAAATTCTTCATCACGAATGACGATGGGATTAGCCGAAATGCGATCAAACCATTCCTGCCATACTTCCATGAGGTAATGATGCCCTTCTTCCCCAGTATAAGCAGTATGAGCTGGGGGTATCACCGGTACAAATGTCTCGAGGTTGGCTCCCGTCAAGTATTTGTTGAACTTTACCATTTCGGCATAAGTACGACGAACATCCTTATACGATTTCAGTCGGAACTTTGGGAGTCCCGCCACGTAGGCATTGAACTTCAATATCGGGTTCCCCGGTCGGTTTTTCTCGATTGCCGTAAGCTTAAACTTAAGTTGATGTTTAGCTAACCGTTCGGGAATAATCTGTTTAAGGACAAATTCCAGGATTTCTCCATTGGCTAAGTCATCGACATTTTGCTGCGCTGACGTGTCGTGGTTAGCGCCACCGTCATCATCAGTTTGCTGACTTTGGTGAGCATCTTGGTCCCTTTCGGCTTGTTGTTGGGCTTGAAGCGCCCGTTCATGTTCCTGGCGCCTTTGTTCCATTGCCTTCGTCACTTCATCGACGGTAGGAGGTTGGGGCTCCGGCTCCGGCTCGGCAAACGGGTTATTATTCTCAAAGTCGTCGTCGTACGGTAGAGCCATGGTGGGGCTACGTCAGTGCGACTCGCGATATAAACCCAACCCTTGCAAATAGTCCCCTACGAAGATTGGTACAGAAACGTAGCAGAATTGCTATAAGTAGGGTGATTAGATTCACCGTGTTTCACTGTTTGAATTCGTCAATGCATTATATACAAGAAAAGGTCTATTGGACGGATTTTTCGTCACTGGGTGCCGCCACCGGCTCGGCGTTGGGGTTAACGAACTCTTCGAGGTACCCCGATTCTTCCAAATCCACGGCGTTATAGTTTTCACCATACTCAACAAAGTCCACAAGGTTTTGGAAGGCAAGATCAGCACTCTTGGCGCCATCATCGTAACCAACATACTTTTGGTACACTTGAGGCACTTTAGGAGATACCAACGCTTTGAGGGGAGTCAGGTGCAAATCCGCAGGCACGACGTACGTTCTGACCTTGGTCCAATCAACGATGTACTTGCCGTCACGGTTAAGCTTCCCGTAACCCAGCGACCCCGTCCCCTTATAGTAGTGCTTGTTCCCTTGCTTGGTGGTGAGAGGATGTCTCTTGGACCCGGTTTTCCCCATCCCGTACCATATCTGACCGTCCTTGAACGTTTGCCAGGGTCTTCTGAGGGCTACCGCGGTGGTGGCTTGGAAGTGAGTGACAGCCGATGCCTTCATCGTGGTGGATAAATTTTCGCACTCGATCGCTACTTGGTAAAAGGGACGAGGTAGGATCGGGTCATCGAGACTATGATGATACTTCGACAAATGGGATTAATGAAGCCGTAATCCAAACTCGTTTATGATTGATGGTGTTGTATGATTGAGGAGATGAGTTTTCGTCGTCTCCATTGTGAATTAATGCGAGCATGGTTACCAAAATGTCCTACTGAAGATTGAAAGTTTGTGGTATTGTCATCAATACTCATCTCATGAAGGCTATTCCGTGTGCGGATTAACCCTTGAGAAGATTCGTGCAACTCGTGTCAGATCCGACACCGCAATGAGTAACTTCCCTTACCTGGTTGCCGCCACGCTCCCGTACAACTTTGAATACGTGGTCGTCCACCACCAACGTCTTTAGCCACCGCAAGCGCTGCCATCCATATAACGACTGATATAAGTCGTCTTCTCGAACTTTGGTGTCGTCAGGTATACGCCAAATACGGGGCCAATTGAACGAATTGATCCGCGACGTTATTTCAACGTAAGTGAGCAACCTAAAATAACGAATTCGACGTATGCGCCTAAGGGAACCGAAGGGATTGTAAAGTACCAAACGCCGTACAGTGGTGCAAAAGGCCACATAGGGAGCATCGATATTGATGAACAAATCCGTCAACAGCGTAAACGATGAGGCCTCGCGACAAACATCGTAATTATCTTTGAGTACGGTTAATTGTCTTACCGAACTAAGGTCGATAACTTTTTTAAGGCCATGATGGGTTCCATTGAGCTGCAAACTATCTACTTTGAGTGTAGATGAATAGTTCCTGAATCGATTGTCGAAGTCTTGCAAGGATAGACGGGAAAGATGGGCATCAGGGGTAAGGCGAAAGCGTTGCCAAAGGTGCTCCATCGTTGTGTCCATGACACTCAAAGGAACGACTAATTTCTCGGTGAACTTGTGAGTTACGCTGATCTTGGCACATGCAGCCAGCCGTGGCGCCCAGGGTTCGAGCCGTTGCCGCCAGAGCTCGTTAGATTCCACAAGTATCTCACCGGTGGGCCAATTGAAGCCATGTTCGTTAAGGTAACGGTATACGGCGATATCCATTACTAACCATTGGTTTGAATGATCATTGTGCCAATTGATACAATTACCAAACCGGGGGTGAGCGACGTAGACACGCTCAAAGAGCCACTGTTTGACGTAGTCGGGAATTCTTCGATTCAAAATCCTTGCACCAATGAACGGCGGCGGATACAATATTGAGGCTGCAAGGTTTTTGGGGAGTAGTTGGAACACCAAAAACCGAACCTCTTCGGGTAAGCGGTCCATGGGTGGGTCACGTTCAACGGGGTTGTCCATTGGGGATCCTCACTTACCTTAAAGATATTTTGGGAATGCAGATGTCGTTTGACTAATGATACTGGAGGAGTATTGAAAGTCAAGACCCTGTTATATCCCGACGGGCTAGTCCTCGTCAGTCTTCCCTTTGCGTTGCAAAAACGGGTGACGGTGGTCAATACTTATATTTGCAGATCTTTACATCAAGGGTAATGGTCAGAGCAACTAACCCATAGCGATGGTTTTGCAAGACACGGTCTCGGATTCACCGACAACGTCCTACTATGGGTCAAATCGTGGTATATTTATGGTTGACTTTGTGAACACTAAACCACTTGAACGAAATTGGAACAAAATTACACTTGAGCACCATCATCCTCAGGAGACAAGCGGAGTCGCCCGCGGGTTTGGTTACAAAGTGGTGATTGAATCGTGATACTGCTCCCTCGACCCAAAAACAAAAAAAAGGGAAAGTCGTGCTTGAGGTCATTCAATCCGTCAAACGACGATTACAACGGGAATCCACAAAATCCGAGTTGGTTATATAGCTGGATGAGAGACCTAATATGTTGTTACCTCATTCTAAATACCATCGGGTTCGTTTGGTGACAAGATAAATTATGGCGTCATTTGAAATATTACCGAAATTCTAGATGTTATAGGCTCACTCAACAGCTAGGTATCAGTAAGGTGTAAGATTCACGTGATATGTACAATTTTGATTAGTAGGTAAAATCACAAACGTGGTGAATAAAAACTTAACAATTTGTCTATGTCATAAAAACCAGTATGAACTTTTATATGGGTATTCCAGATACCCTATTCCATGAGCCGTTGTAAGAACCCCCTGAACCCGGGCTTTCTCTTCTCCTCTTGCTTGGCCAAAAACTCATTTTCATACTCGTCGAACTCTTGCTTGCCCGTGGTCAAGTCTGCTTCTTCTGGTGACCGCAACTTGGTCCGCTTTAACACCTTCCACGACACGTAGAGCAATACCCAAAACACCGGGGCAAAGTACGACGCAAACAAGTCCAGCACCGTGAACTTACCGGGGAAAAACACCCAAAACCCGTTGAAAAACAACACCACGACGCAGAATCCACACGAAAAGTAAGTGACGTAACTGGTGAGCCAACGAGGTCCTCGATAGTAAGGGTATTCCGGGGAATCAAGGGGAGTGCCCTGGACTGCCACCGCTTTTTTGAAGCGGAAGTAGATGATCCACAACGATAAATAAGTACAGAGCATGCCCGTGGTTGATAAGTTGATGAACCAGTTGAAAACGACGTTGGTACCATCGCTACACGATAAGAATGCCAAGCAGCCAATGGCCAACGACATGATCAAGGCGTAGATGGGAGTCCCATTCTTTAAGCATTTGGAAAAGAACCGAGGAGCGTACCCAGCTAATGATGCTCCATATAATGAACGAGTAGCTCCGTAGAGGAAGCCATTACCACAGGAGAATGCCAGCGTCAACACGCCAGCGTTTACCACCAGAGCTAACCCTTTGACACCGAGACTCTGGATACCAATCACCCACGGTGACAGCAATACTCCACTAGAACCGCTTTCCTTAGCAGCAACGAGTACGGGATCGTTAGCAGAACAGATCGAGTTCATGAAGAAGATACCGCCAAAATAAAACAAACAAATGCGGAAGTAAGTGGCTTTAGCCGCCAGCGGTAACTGTTTACGAGGGTTTTCCATTTCCCCACCGAGAAGAGCGATCTGATCGGGTCCCCCACAAGCAAACGCCGCGTAGATCAACACGTTCCACCATCCAAGGAAGCGTCCCGTCAGTCCCGTAGCGAGGAATTCACGGAAAAGCCCACCTTGGTTCCACCGCTTAAACCCAATCACTTCGTGTTTAGGATTACCCCCACACATGGCCACAAGACCAAACATCATCAATCCACAAATGAGGACAATCTTAAGGAAAGCGGCGGCTCCTTCGATCTCTCCGTAATAACGAACGCCAAAGATATTCACAAGGAACCATACCACGATACAAATGGCAATGAACACTGCGGGATTGATATCGGTCCAAAACTGGATCACCGACGCCACTCCGGTGGCTTCGAGAGCAACAAACATCATACAAGTATAAGTGTAAATATAGTTGACGGCAAAGCCAAATGCTGGGTCAACAATACGAGCACCAAGGTGAAGAAAGCACCCGGGAATGGGGAGGTACAGGGAAAATGTCGCTGAAGCGAAAATCAATGGCATTACTCCAAACGTCAGCCATACGATAAATCCGAGTAAAAGTGATAATGATCCCGAAGTGTATAATGGCAGTCCCAACCCAATAAACAATCCTGTACCGATGGTTTGACCAATGATCATCAAATTGAGATGACGTCCTTTTAATCCTCGTTTGGTTTCACCATACTTTTCCTTGTCAATTCTAACATGGAAATCTTGCGGTGGTTGGATATCACTATACTCCAGCGTCTGTTCGATGTCATAGCTCACCTGAGCTTTTTCCTTGGCAATTTCTAGCATAAGCCGATGAATGAATAAATCATTTCGGGATATTCCTGGTTATAAATCATCAACCCCGCTGGTTGGACGAAAGAGCCGTATCTTCGGCGACTGCTAGCGGCTATGCATGCGATGGATCTAGTGACGCATATCCTGCAGCTAGTGCAAAGGACATTATCATAGATTATATCAATAACATAATCGATAACTAACTATCAGCAAAGATAAGCGAACGTATAAAATGGTTCTATCCATTGGGTAGTGATAACGTTACAATATCTAGGGTTTTTCCGGAGTCAGAAAAGCTTCTCGCGGTCTATTCTGTTAGTGGCCCCACCTCACTCCAAGGCTTCGCCGCACACCCCTCACCGAATGTGGGGTAAAATCAGCAATAGAACCTGTCATTGTCTCGTCGTCGAACCTAGCCGCTGGCGGCATCTCGTATCCCCGATATAATTGCTATTTGTGTAATTAATTTTTGGTCACTTTGAATGGTTTGACGTGTTCATAGACTGTTTTGTTTGATCAACCAGTAATGGAGACTCACTGTAATTATATCGTAATCTACGGTTCATTGACACCATTACGTCAGTTCGTTGGAATTATGAGTTGCGCGGGGTAAAGAGGGGTATAATTGGAAAACAACAAAGCCTATCACACCCTCAGGACTAGGACTTAGCTCTTAGTCTGTTGTCTTATCGATGTATCAGTTCGTGGTTTATTCTATTTGTCGTAAATGCCGGGTGCTTTCTAATGTCTATGCTGTTGAGGAGAGGGTTCTACACTGGCTTCTCGCCAATGTCGGGTAAGTGGGCGATTTCGCGTTTGACGTAGTTCATTTCGTCGGCAAAGTTAGGGTCCGATTGCGGGGGGTTAAATCGATCGAAAAGAGCAATAAAATTATGCTTATTGCGGATCAAAATGTCCAATACCTTCTGGTTTTTCTTCGGCTTAGCCACGAAGTATTTGAATAAGTTAAACGCTTCGACTCCGAGGTTTCGCAGCTGGTCGTTCAAATTCATCATCACCACTTTAAGATTGGTGGCATCGTCAAAGTACCGAGTAAGAAACGCCTGATTATCTCGATCCTGAACTAATGTCAGTACAAACCGCATGGCACTGCGTTTAAACACGTAGTTGGGACCGGTGATCATGACGTTGATGTGGTGAACAAACTTCTCGTAGTGAGCCACTAACCATGCCAGGGCCATGGCTTTGTGAGTGGTAAGACAGAACTTAATCGTCAGAAATATATCGTTAGCCACTTCAAACACCGGATACTTCAACACGACGGCAAACCATTGCCAAAACTGACTTTGACTCATCACGTAGCCACACACCGGTTCGTATTTACAGCACTCGCGAAGTATCAGTCCCGCTAAAAGCCCCACGTCGCTATCATCACAACTATTGATGAGGGCCTGTAAAATCTCTGGTCGTTGGTTCACCATGTAGTCACCAGTGACGCGAACGTCGGCCTTCTTGGGGAAGGGAGTCGCCGGTCCTCGTCGCATCATCGCCGCAAATACCATCGCCGTATCTTGCCTCAGATCGAACTCAAGCTTGCGGAGATTAGTCGCTAGCAATAGTAACAGGTCCTGGTGCTGAAGCTCGTCTCCTACCGCTGCCACTTGTTCCGGAACCACCTCTGTGTCATCATCACCGTAGAAGATCACCTTGATCTGCTTGAGAAACCGTCCACACTCCTCGGGTCCCGTGGCCCGCTTATCGTCGAGCTTCGCCACCAGATCATTGAAGGCTCGTACGAGTTCTCCGGGAGTCTTGGGGTTGCGTTTAAAGAGGAACGCCATCGTCGATAGGCTCGCACTGGTTAAGTGAGATCTGGAGTGTATCACTGAGGATGGATATATGACGACAAGGATAAGGGGGGGTAAATTTGGGGGATAAATTAGGGGGGAAATGAGGCTTAAAGTGTCCCTAAATGCGTTGGGGAAGCAGTTACAAGCGAACCAGGAACGATAGGGGGTGTCTGCAGAGTATGTCATTAGTCTGTGGTTAAGGTCATACAAAACCGGAGATTAATCACCACCAAAGATAACCACCACGTAATTACATTACTAATGAGTTGGTTAGAGCTTCAAATAATGGTGATAACGGCGATTTTTCACCATTTGGAGCCATATAGTTCCCGGCGTCCCGGTCTCCAGCAAGGGCCGTGTCGGACGGGGCTTCGTAACCGGACTGTCGGCGCCCACACCTAATTGGGTTAAAGTCATCGGCATCTCCGTGTGAGTTAAAGCGGCCATAACGTCGTTGCCACGCTTCCCAAACACAAAACAAAAGTGTGTCTATTATTATAGTTAGTTACTAGTTCACTTGGTTTCAAAAATTCGAGTTATTTCTATTTCTATTAAATTACCATTTATTGATTAATTGCCAAATATCTGACACATCGTGGACAAAAATTAGTCCAAAAACCTTAGGATATTCCCTCAACGAATCTAGTGTCACCACCATCTTCAGACATTTCCGTCATCAAAGTTTGTGCCAGTTCTACTTACATCTACTTCCTCACAGTTACGCTTTCGTTTACGACCCTTATGCCATTTCTGCTGGACCAAATTACACCTTACCAAACCCTCTTCCCTGCCAGATGAATTTAATACCCTTTTAACCTTCTCCAGTGACTATTTCCATCGTTTTACCTCTAGCTATAGTCTTGTGAGTCGCACTCGCGCGGTAATTGCCACAGTCGATCCGCTCTGTTAGCATTTAGCTTATCGTGACTCTATCTCGCCAGCGACTCCTCATTGCCTGCTGTTTGTTGGGCTTGATCCCATGGGTCCATGGAGGAAAATCTACGCCAACGTGCTGAACCGGCCCAGTCTCTTCCCCGACGAGTATACGGTGTATATCTGTGACCATATTGGGGTATACCAAGGTCGCTCAAAAATCATTGGACGCCAAAACGGACGCATATATCTAACCAACCTTCGGCTTATTTACTTTGATAACGATGCCCCTGACCAAAATATGGCCTTGGATCTTACGGCAGTGACGTCATTTACCAAGATCGACGGCTTTCTTAAACGAAGTCCGAAGGTCAAATTATTCATTACTTCAAACACCGATACTACCAAAAACACTCCACTGGCAGTGACATGGGTGTGCAAAATCTGTTCATTCAACAATACTTCGAAGCCAGTATACCTCGATGACGCTGAACTCATCTGTGCCAATTGTGGGGTGCCAGCGTCGCCCAACGACGTTAAATTGACCAAAAAGGCGGATAAACCAGCAGAAAACAGTCATAGCTGTCCCCTGTGTACATTTACCAATCATCCATCAATGAAGCAATGTGAAATGTGTGGAACACCGTTGATCAAACCACTATCGCGAGTGGCTTCCGATACCCCACAAATCACCGTCGAGGGAGGCGTTATAGAGTACCTGACCCCCGATAAACCTTACATTAAGCTTTCGTTCCGCAAAGGCGGCGATACCAAGTTCTGTCGCCATCTCCAACAAATTCTCGACGATATCCAATGGAATAAGCTTCGTGCTCAAGGAAAGATCAATCTGGGTGCCACGAGAGCGCTGCCGGCAGCTATTGATCCTCCCAAAGTGCTGGGTGGAGGTATTCTGGGGCTCGAACAATTGGGAGAACAACGTCGTCGTTATAATGAAACTGTGCTCACCACATCCCTCGACGACTTGGAGCAGCTAATGTTTAAGTACGAAGACTTACTAAAGCTTACTGGACAGCGTACCGAGCTCATCAATCCTCCCGTGAAGCTAAAAACTCTGAGTTCGCTGTATATTCCCGAGTTGGCGCGAGCCATCAGCGAGTATTGTCTTCAGCACACCCTTACCAAACGATCGGCCATGATCACTACTCAGGAATTATTCACTCAGTACAATCGTTATTTGGTCACCACCCAAGGGTTTGGCGTGACGTTGGTCAGTGCCAGTGACTTTGATGCTGCCATCGCCAAATTTGCCGACTTGAAACTCCCGCTAGTACTAAAACGATACCTGTCGGCTGCCGTGGTGGCTCCTAGTGACGGACTGGACTATCAACAAGATATCTTGACGTTTATGAAGCAACAATATCGCCAATGGATCCGAGACAAGTGGGTGGTAGCCCTAGCTGGAGCCAGTAGCGTATCCCATGACGTTCTGTCATTCTTCCGAGGAAACACGGTGGCAGAGATTTGTACTCACTTCAACTGGAACTACAATATCGCCATGGAAGAACTCGATCGGTGTATCGATGATGGAGTGGTGGTAGTTGACGAAAGCATCGAGGGAACGTTCTATTTCCTCAACATATTTGATCCTACAGCATATCAAGTGGACGAAGCTCCCATCAAAGCCGATGTGGAGGCGGAATTGGCGGCTCAACAACTGGAAATCAGTGGCCAGCTCCGGTCCCAGTTTGACCTGGCGCATGCCCTTGTCTCCTTTGCCAACTACACGTTCGGCGACAGCCGCGGGAGTCCACCGCCGACATCGACGCCGTCACCGGTGTCGTCCCATTTGAACGACCTTTCCGGGTTAACATTTTGATCGTTTTATTTATTCGCATTTAGTCCTGCTTCCGTCTCTGGTTTTGCGGGTCCTTTTGTAGCAACATCATCACCAACGGGATCACCATGTACACCCAGTACTTTTGAATAAACAGTCGGTTATCCACAAGCACTTCTTCTTCGATCTCGACCTCGCGTTCGACCTTATTCCCGTGTTCATCTTCTTCCACCACCGTTTTCTTGGTGATTTTCTTTTCGGTATGGGGTCCTTTCTTTTCTTGAGCATTGTTGTTATTGGCTTGGCCTCGAGAAGGGTGGTTCACTACCGCCCACGCCTTTAAGTTAGGTTGCGGGTCCTCACGGAACTTGTGGACCCGTCCTGGTCCCTGACGAAGCAGAAGACGAGCAATTTCCGCTTGTTGATCCAAAAACACGTCGACGCCCCAATTGGAAGCTAACTCAGTGTATCCAAAACACTGATGGTCTTCGAGATCGTTGGTGCCAACACAGGCTTTGACCAAGTCGGGAGTCTCGGTCTTGACGAGGTTAACGTTGCGACCATCGATGGTAACCGTACCTAATGTCACGTCTGAACCAGCAGAACGAGCATAGAGCAGGATGGGAGCGTGGGCAGCGGCAATCGCCACCACTGCTGCTATCGATACCTTCATTGAGTTGAGATAGTAAAAAGTGCGTGAGGTTAGACGTAATTGGAGTCGAGGAAGAAGATTAACGATTTGACGGTTAAATATAATTAGGAGCTATTAAATTATTTGATTAGTTGTGAAAATAAGCAAATATATCAATTGAAGGTAGGCTTTCCTCTAGTTTTCGTTCAACTGGATCATCCAATCAAACTACTCAATTTGATGGAAAGAATTCCCTAAACTTTCAACAGTTGCCGTTTACTATTTATCCCAACTAAAAGTCTTATTGTTGACACTGTCTTATGAGCTTTTGTTGGGACAATCATCCGTAATCGATGACACTTATCATCGATGAATTGCATGTTCGCGACGCGTTGGGATGCTTACACGACGAGTGCTGGGATCGGCGCTGCTGATCCAGTCAGTGGCAGCCTACCTCGAATATTGTGCCGCCCAAAACATCAATCTGCTGCTGACGGTGTACAAGGGAACCCTATACGAACTCCAGTGTAAGGAGTTTATGACCCAACACCTTCATTGCCATCAACTTATGCGCGTGGGAGGAGCCTACGATAATGGGATTGATATCATCGGCAAATGGGATCTCAACCACTATTTGGCTCGGCTAGCTCAATTACCATCGACGATCCCCCTGACATCGTTGCTCCGTAACCAAAAAGAGCTCGATTCGGTGCTGGTGATTGCCCAGTGCAAAAACGTCGGGACCAAGATTGGAGCCAAAGTGGTACGAGAACTAGCCGGGATCTACGAATATAACCTTAAACGGGCTCCCAAAACCCTCAGAACCAACTACATGTTTCTCTTTAGCCCCCACCCTCTCAGTGATCAAGGTATGGTCCAATGGAACACCACCAAGGTGCCGATGGTCCACGTCCAGCTTCGCGTGGGTACCGATGCCCTCGCTCACTGCAAAGGGATCCACATGAACCGACTTGCAGTCAAACAACTCCAGGGACTCGGGCTCGAGGCAGAGTTTGCCTCATTACTCGATACTCGTCATCCCATCACCTAGCATTGAAAAACGAATTCATTAAAAAAGTTATAAAATCTATTATTAAGCGTCTATGGTACATCTAAGAAGGGAAAGAAAATCATGGTCTAATGACGGTACAACGTGGTGATGTAGCGAGTGGTCATGGCGGTGGTGGTCTTGGTGTTGAACGCCGTCGTCCCCTTCTTCACCGTCATCACTTTGACTCTCGTGGTTTGGAGCGCGGGCTCCGTCACCACCTGGGTCACGGTATGGCCTTGGGTCTTAGTTACCACCACCACTCGGCCATCAGCCTGAGTTTCGGTGGTAGTAACTACCGACGAAGTAGGGAAGGCATCCACAACCTTGATCGATGAAGTCTTGAGCGTAGTGGGCTCATAGACGTCGGTAGTTTCGTCTTCTTCGATATCCGACGGAACAGCTTCCGTCAGTTCCGGCACTGCCGACGTCAGTTCCGGCACGGCCGTACTGGGGTCGATGACGTCGATGCTTTCCGGCAGCACCATGAAGGTCAGCGACGATGTAGTAGACGTAGTAGACAGAGTAGTAGGCGATTCAACTTCTTCAGCAGTCAGAGACTCGATGATTTCTTCCGAAGAAGTGGTAGGTTCTTCCGAAGACGAAGTGGTAGGTTCTTCCGAAGACGCAGTAGCAGGTTCTTCCGTAGTCAGAGTCTCAGTCGATGAAGTGGTCTCAGTCGACAGAGCGTCAGTAGTGGTCTCAGTAGTAGAAGTGGTAGTGGTAGTGTCTTCGGTGACCTTCGTCGCTTCACTCGATGAGGAAGCGTCAGTCAGGTCCAGATCGAAAAGCACTCCCTTGTTACCACCAAGAAGATCACTCAGAGTTTCCGCCGTAGTCGAAGATGACGTCACCGTCGACGACGTCGTAGGTTGCCAAGGGTTGACGGTTGCCAGAGTCAGCGAAGTGGTAGTGGTAGAAGTAGTAGGTTGTTGCCACAAGTTTTCCGTCGATGACGACGACGTCGTCAATTTCGACAGCAGTTGCGGTTGCGGTTGAGGCGAGGACCCAGCTGAGCCCAGAGCCAACAGTTTAAGCGCTTGACACATGTTTTGTCCCAGAGAGTCGACATTGGCAATTGCCAGCGACGCATCCCAAAACGAGAACCCGCCAAAGTGGGGACTCAGCATCACCAGCAGCGGCAATTGGGCACTGACGTCAGCAGCACTAAGGTACCCGCTCCCAGCAGACCGAGCTTCCCCGGGCAAACCCACGTATAACTTGATGTTCTTGTTAGGAGAGACATTCTCGGCAAAGTCAGTCCAAGTATCCCAGTTGAAGTGGGGACCAAGCGAACAGTAGTTGTTGTAGAACTGAATAAAGGCAAAGTCGATGTCCAGTTGCGCCAACACGTTACCCACCGAGGCGTCCGGGTACGGGCACTGAGGAGCCGCCGCCAAATAGTACTGCTTCAGCGAGTCCTCGGCAAACTTTTGCCGCAACGCATTGGCGAGGGCTGGGTATCCGACTTGGTTATGGTTTTCAATGTCAAAGTCGAATCCATCGACGACGGCATCGTCAAACGGACGTTCGACTCCAGAAGTGCCGGCACCGAAATAGTTCCAAAGAGTATCGGCAAAGTCGGTAGCTTCGGAGTCCGATTGGAACCCGTAGACACCAGTGGCCCCTCCCAACAGCAACAACACCTTCTTGCCGTTTTGTTGGCATTGCTTGATGTCTTGAGCAATGTTCAGACAGTGCAACAACCCTTCGGAGGTGAACGTGTTTTCGCAAGCATTAGCAAAGTTCAACATCATGGTGGGGAACCCATAGAGAAACGAAAGAATGACGATATCAACCTCTTCACGAGCACAGTAGGTGGCAAGCGGTTGTTGACCACCCCCGGAGTTCTGACCCCAGTACACGGCAATGTTATTCAGGGCCGACGCCGAGAACGCCAACACCTGAAGAATACGGGAAAACACCACCGCAGCAAACACAGGCACCAACATCAGAAGGTCAATTGATCAATTGAAGGAGCGATGGGGCTTACACGGATGTTTATATAGCTGGCGGCAGCACCAAACCCTGGCGACAGCGAACGCCAGGGTTCTGCGTCCGAGATGCCGACAATCGTCAGAAAATAACCCCATCCCCGCAGGTATTTTCTCCGACCACTGTCTCATTGACTAGGCGGTTGTACTCGTGGGTTTGCGCCGCAGTTTGCAACCAGCCATGGCCCATCTGCGCGACCACTCACGTCAAACGCAAGGGTGCATTTAGGGACCAGGGCTCGCAACTGGGGAACGGTTATCATGGGTAAGATAGTGGTGACTAAAAATGGCTAGATTTACCGACACTACCAACCTTAATATTCCAAAGTTATTTTCGAGTTACTAGTTGTTGACTAGGAAGTGTGCCGCAGTGACGACACGGAGATCTACGCTAAGCCTCTCCGCTTAAGTGATCGAGCCATTGTTCAGGGTCTGCGGCTCAGTAACCAACCAGCCTTACGAATTTTTTTCTTCCCTTCTTTGATCCTGCAGGTGACAATTAACCGGTAATGTGCAGTACTTTTCCTCACGCCAAAAATGTGACGAGTAACCTACGTGGTAGACACCGAACTATGGTGGTCACTAACGGCCAAATTTAACTCAAAAAAACGCCGTAGCTTTGTTTTAGAGTGATGTCTTGGTGTAGGCTTGTTGCTGCCCTGTTTTTACCTCAACGCCAAATGAATTGGGGCAGTCGCGGGCAGAGCCAAGGGCGATAGAGTTTAGTCGTGCAGATGGTGATCAACGTGACGGAGACAGCAACACCGGTCCACCGTCGCGTTAAGCAGGGATGGCGAGTTAATCCGTGACCTTTCATTGACCGTGTCTTTGGTGCAGTGGTCAGTGATGATGATGACTCTCCCTAGATTACTACTTTGGTAGTTATACCATCGGCGAATCCCGAACTAAACCGGGACTAAACACGATGAAATGAATGTAACGTCACCGCCTTCGGGTAAACTAAGCGCAACTACGCGTAAGTACGTTATCCCTAGAAGGCTGGTGGCTTCTCCCAATATGTAGGTGGCTCCTTCCTTTCGCAGACTATTCACCAGCACTCTCGGAGTTCGCACCACGAAATAATCGTTAGCTAAGATGAAGTCGATAATAATTTTTTCTTAGGTGAAATAATAGACGGGAGTTAATCCTTTCGATGTGGAGCAAGTTAGTCCGATCGTCGATATGGCGACACCCGAATAAGGTTTTGCATCCGATCACCGTTCGATGCTAAAACGGGTGCGATTACGAGACGATAGTCGGCACTAATTAAGACTAGTGGAGACTAAGTCTTTACTAAGTAAACAAATAGTTTGCGAGTAAACATCATGCGGGGCAAGATAAGTTGCTAGGAGGTGGTGCCGTGGGTGAGCTTTACTTTGTGTCACTCATGGACGCAATTCTCGTAAACGTGAACCCGTCACGTAAACCACGTAAACCCAACGTAAGTCAGCCACATACGTATGTAACCCCTACACGTAGGCAAGTCACCATCATACGTTTAGTACGTACCACTATCGTACGTTTAGAGCGGAAGGCACCGACACTATAACTTCAATTTGTCCATTTATCCTACTTAGTCATTAATTGTCGGCTACGTAACCACAGCAGTGAAGTCGAACGGGTTTTGTCCATTAGTCACGGATATGCTAGTCTACTCTAGGTATTGGTCGGTTCAGCGAACATCGCGTCGTTGCCTTCCAATTTGAGAACAATGCCATGGTTATCGCGTACCCACAAGTAGTAGACAACGGCAATCTCCACCAACGTGGAGAGGGGAGCCAATACCAGCATCGCCACCCACCCACGACTGCTCCACAACTTTTCGAAAAGCGCCACCGAGTCACTATTTTCGGGAACCAGAGCTAAGGTGGGGACAACTAATACCGACGCCACAATGCCCAAGATCATGGGAAAGACTAACACCACCAACATCAGCTTACTGAACTTCGATGCCGTCGCGTTAGCATCCCCCGTGGCCACAGCGTCGGGGAACTGAAGGAGCTGGCGTCTCGTCTTGAAGAAGTTCCACACCGTTTTGATCCATACGACAAACCCAACCGCCCCACAAGCGAACGATGCGAATGCTTGAAACGCAGTCAACGACGACGCATCGGTAGGCAACACAAATAGCTGCACCGGCAGTGCCAGTACGTCGGTAATCGGCATCAACACGATAAGCACCATAAGCAACACCAAGCGGTTACGTCCCCATTTCCAGAGCGCGTCGGGCATCCGCTGGAAGTCAGGGTAATCACCATATTTGTAGTATAAGGTACCGTAGCCACAACAGAAGAAGTATAATGCCATCATTGCCATTACTCGCGACATTTCCATTGCCCTTAGCGTCAACTGGTTGATTTCCAGGGGTATCTTCAGGTCAAGTGACACTCGTAACACTCCCCGGACCACAAGCCACAGCCAACGGAAGGTAATGGCAATTAGTAGTGGTTGAAGCACAAACGAGATCACTCCTTCCAGCACTAACGACACTCCGCGGTACTGTTTGGTGTGACGTTTCATAAATGCTGCCATTGTCCATCCTACGATCACCACCACCGTTAAAACTTTAGCGTATCGCTTTTCGGTCCACGTAAGTCCAGCAGTGCCAAAGCGAACTTCCACTTGCTTATCTTTATCAGAGATCTGCGACGCTGCTGCACACACAATGCCAAAATCATCACCTTGAAGAATATCCTTGGTTTTAATGGTAATTGACTCCTTGTCTCTAGTGAGGTCAGCAATAGTATACCCCGAGGAATCGCTTTCGGAAAGTCGCTGATGCCAGTCAAAATCACACTCTCCCTGTTTATAGTCTTTCCAATAGGTACTAGCAGGCGGAAGTTGATAATCATCATGGTTCTTTAGGCGAAATAGTAACACCAGGGCATCTCCATTAGCCTTGAGGGACACGGGTTCTGACGCTGCCATAAGCTCACAGGCAATGCCATTGTTAGCATCAAGCACAGTGTAGGCAGCGACAAACGGTACGAGGACCACAAGCGACGCTAGGTACCATTGAGGCCACATTGTTTAGCGGCAGAAACGGAAACTTCGCTTAGTTAGGATAAGGAGGCGGAGGTGGGAACCCTTTACCAGTCGCATGTAGTAATATGCAGGAGCAGATCATCAAGAGTGGCTGGTGATGGTACCATTTAAGGGAAGACAAACGAAAGACAATGCTGGCTTCAACACTCAATGGAGTGGTGAAACGTCAAATTTAGGCAGAGACGAGCATTGTTTCAAGTAGTGGCAGTGACGTTGGGAAGCCACAGGGGGAGGCTTGCGTCGACTAGCGATGAGCATCGCCTAACCCAACGTTGCCGACAACTCCTCCCAATTGTTTACGGGAAAATGAAGTAAATGTGACTACTTACATTGAAGTTATGGTAGTAGTACAAGTTGTGGGTGAATGTCATGATCAAGTAGTTACAGTTGTGGATAACTGTCATGATCAGTAGTTACAGTTGTGGACGACATGATCATGTAGTCGCTTTGTCAAGTGAGTACGACACTGGCTATTTTGAGAGTGTTGGTATAACAGTGCTTACAGTACCTTGTTCAATGATGTATAACCGTGGTTATAGTGACGTATAATAGTCATTGGTGTACTGGCTGAGGGGACAATGGGAGAAGAATGTGGACGGTGATGTATAACAACGACACACGTAGGTACATGGTCTAAACAATGAAGTTAGACACAATAGATTTGAGCTTGACTGGAATGTAACAATCACTCATTGAACGATGTTATGACTAGCAGGATACAACGTCTAACTCATGGCTGGCGATCAACACTGAGGAGAGTAATAGTTCTAACTCCATGAGTAATCAAAATAGTACAACAACGACGGACTGACCAAAGTGCCGTATAAATGGATTAGCCATGTGTTGTGGATGATTTGTCGTGGAGTTCTTAGTAACTTCATTAATGTCCACGGCTGGGTGGTGAAATTTATGACGTCAAGTTGCGCACTGAATAGACCCAAGTTTAAATCAAATCAACGACACGATAGCGCTACCCAAACCGGAAAGCCAAGCCCTTCTAGCTCTATTATAGATCAAGGAACAGTAGACTTTTATGTAAATGATGCTTAGTCTATAAACATGTGAAATTTACATAACGACAGCCCTGTCCCCACCGAAAAATGTGAATTATCGTCGATCACACAAAATTAATCACTCCCGGTGAAGCCTGGAGATCACAAGTCTCTAGAATTTCTGGAGATATCACACAAAACTTTACCGTGTAATGTAAACGCCTCGGATCCCGTGAACGTAATGTCCCCGCACTGATGTTGGCTTTATGATTGGTGGATCTCAAATCGGCGCGTCCCCGGGCCCCTGTCCCTAACAACGGTGAAATCTTGGGGAAAAGTGTCAGACTAAAGACATTGGAGTGTAAACCAACGATGTGGGGTATTATGAGTTACCAAAAGCGTTACAAGTTGCTAAAGATGTTTCAATGGTTCAGATGACGTATCTACTTGTAAATTGGAGTGAATTTAGGAGGCGTGGCATGTCGGTTTACCCTATACGTGGCTGTCCCGGGGAAAAGTTTTTTTAGGAGGCATGCGGGATATCGGCCAACAAACGCACGTTCGGCGAACGTGCGTCCTGGTAGATATGACGAAGAGATGGAGTAATGACGAAGAAAACGACGGGAGGTCGTCAGGAGCTTAAGGAATTCGTCCTAACACTTACCCCGAATAGGGAGTAGTTGTTACCCCGACGTTCATTGCTTTTTTGCGTCGTCAATGGTGGAGGTTGCTTATCGGACCCACATATTGGCAACGCGCACGTGCCACTAGCATAATAGGGGCCAACAACCGGTTTTATTGGAAATCGGAGCCAGAATCCGAAAAAAACACAGTATAGTGGATGTTCTAAACACTTTATTAGTCATGTTTTATGGTAGAGGGTTATGATTGGTTGTAAGTTTGGCCTTGGGGGTAGTCGTCGTTGGTGGTTGTAGGGTCGCCGAAATTCGCCGAAAATATGCACGGCCCGGCGTGTCGGTACCGTATTATAACCAATGAACAACATTCCTTGTTCGTCAAAAAAAACCACTATAAAAACCCCCCGTTCCCCCTCCTAAACCGTCCAGTTTTCTCCTTCATCATGGCTTCGCAAATCCAATTCAATACCTCGGACAAAACCACCAACAACGGTGACACTTTGACCACCAAGTTCACTTACGAGAACTCGTTGGTGGAAACCGATGCCAACGGCAAGATGACGGTTACTCCTACCAAGACCGATTACGAATTCAAGGTCGACCTCAAACAACCCAAGACCGGGTTGATGCTTGTGGGTTTGGGTGGTAACAACGGGACCACCTTAGTGTCGCTGATCTTGGCTAACAAGCACGACATTTCGTTTGAAACCAAGGAAGGTGTGGTCAAGCCCAACTTCTACGGGTCGGTGACTCAATCGTCGACGATTAAGCTTGGGGTTGATGCTACTGGTAACGATGTCTACGCTCCGTTCAACTCGATCGTTCCTTTGATTAACCCTACCGACTTGGTCGTTGGTGGGTGGGACATTTCCAAGTTGCCTCTTGACCAAGCGGCTAAGCGGGCTCAAGTGTTGGATGTGACCTTGCAACAAAAGTTGGCTCCTTACCTTAAGGACATGACTCCCTTGCCCTCGATCTACTACCCTGACTTCATCGCCATGAACCAAAAGGACCGGGCCGACAATGTCTACAACGTCGACGCCAAGTCCGGCGAAGTTAAGACCGACAACAAGTGGGCTGACGTGGAAAAGATCAGATCGGACATCCAAGAGTTCAAGAAGCAAAACGGGTTGGATAAGGTGATCGTGTTGTGGACGGCTAACACCGAAAGATACGCCGAAGTGTCGCAAGGAGTCAACGACACCGCCGACGCCGTGTTGGAAGCCACCAAGAACAACCACCCCGAAATCGCTCCCTCGACGGTGTTTGCCATCGCCTGTATCCTCGAACAGGTTCCTTACATCAACGGGTCTCCTCAAAACACTTTTACTCCCGGGATCATCGAATTGGCGGAAAAGCACAACTCGTTCATCGGGGGGGATGACTTCAAGTCGGGTCAAACCAAGCTCAAGTCGGTGTTGGCTCAATTCCTCGTCGATGCTGGTATCCGTCCCGTGTCGATCGCTTCGTACAACCACTTGGGGAACAACGACGGGTTCAACTTGCTGGCTCCTCAACAATTCCGGTCGAAGGAGATCTCCAAGGCGTCGGTGGTCGATGACATCATCGAACTGAACCAAATCCTTTACAACGAAGAAAAGGGGAAGAAGATCGACCACTGTATCGTCATCAAGTACTTGCCGGCGGTGCGGGACTCGAAGGTGGCCATGGACGAATACTACTCGGAATTAATGCTTGGGGGTCACAACAAGATCTCGATCCACAACGTGTGTGAAGATTCGCTCTTGGCGACTCCCTTGATCATCGATCTTGTCGTCATTGCCGAATTCCTCCAAAGAGTCACTTACAAGAAGGCCGACGAAGCCGAATACCACGACTTTTACCCCGTGTTGACGTTGTTGCTGTACTGGCTTAAGGCTCCGTTGGCTAAGCCCGGGTTCAAGCCCATTAACGGGTTGAACAAGCAGAGACAGGCGCTCGAAAACTTGTTCAGATTGTTGGTGGGATTGCCCATTAACAACGAGCTCAGATTCGAAGAACGGTTGGTGTAAACCGATGTACATAATGAATGTAATGGACGACTTGACTTAGCCTTTCACAGACTCAACTAGGATTTAGCCCTTCATACACTAGACTAGGACTTAGCGCTTCATACACTTGACTAGGACTTAGCCTTTCACAAACTTGACTAGGAGTTAGTCCTTTACTGATTTGGATTAGGACTCAGCCTTATATAGACTTTGACTAGGACTCTGTCCTTCACAGACAAGGTAACGATAACAACGCCATTGGTTATAGATCAAGCCAGGTTTTATTTGGAGTTGGGGCTTGACTAATGACGTCATTGCCATTATCGATAATCGTCGTAGTCTAATTGATTTTTGCAACAACACGACGTACATGTCGATATCGTAGTCAACTTCATTCTTACAACAACACGACGTACGTGTAGATATCAAAGCCTAATTGATTCTTGCATCAACACAGCTTACTTCTGGATATTAAAGTTAAGTTAATTCTTGCAACAACAAGACGTATATCTAGAGATCGTAGTCAACGTGATTCTTGCAACAACGTCAAGATTACTAAACACTGAAACGTCATTGATTCTGGCAACAACCACCTCCATTGATTCTTGCAACAACGGTCCTAAACTTCCGCTCCACTATAGGAAGCACAGGATTCTAGCAACACCGGTCCTAGTGTCTGAGTCCAGCAACCTCATCTCTATCGTGCCATTGGCATTAGACACGACTACCTCGCAGGATTAAGATCTCCATAAAGTGTAACCAGCCATCGCCAAGTCCATCAACTCGATTAGATTGCTTGATTCGAACAACAACGTCATGGCCACCTCTAGACATTGAACCATATTAGAGCAACAAACGTGTAGTCTGATTCCAGCCACAACAAAGAGTGGTCTACTGATCCTGGCAACAATAATTTAGTCTACAACAACTTAGCACCAACGTCAAGTAAACTTGCCTCGGTTCAAATTTGAGTCCTAGTCCCAGTTAAAGGTTGAGTCCTAGAAGGTTGAGTCCTAGTCCCTGTTCAAGGCTGAGTGCTAGCTAGTCTCGTTAATTGTCCGGTTAGTTGGCGTAGTCTCATTAGTTAGTCACAAACACGATGGTGGACCTTCTACTATGTAGGACAAACAAATTGCTCAGCTAAGCCAAGATCTAATCGAGAGATAAAGTAAGGTGATGTCAGCTACGATAACAAATTCCCAATTAGACGAGTGAATTGTGGAGAGAAGTATAGTTCTCCGACAGAACTAAGTCGTAATCCTAGTGGGACTAATTGGTCTAAGTCTTAATGGCTAAGTCCTAGTCCGGGTGAAGGGCTAGATCCTAGTCGGGCTAAGTCGCATGTGACGACCCCTGAAACCTCACACAACCAAAGCTTAAAGAAACTCGAGCACGCGACCCCACACTTTATTTCTCGGAACACCCCCCACGTGAGTGGTGGCACCTCTCTAACTTCCCCAAACCCCCTGGACCAATCATTTGTCACCATCGTACGATTGACTCATCCTCGGAGACATCCGTGCCGAGATCACACTTCCTCCAATGGCTTAGTTGCTTTCGGTCCAACCAGTCGTTTGTTTACTGTCAGTGGCGGGCGAAGCATATGATCGTCGCTAGTCGAGCCCAACAAAAAAAAGCGTGAGCGGGCCCTGCCCCAATCGGGTAATGTTATCGAGGGTTGAGCCGCCCTAAGCGTGGGTGCGACGTCGCTGCTATGGGGAAGGTCACACCCCCTCAGCACCCGGCGATCGTCAAAATTGCTTAGGGGCTAAGGCTAATGTGGGCGCTCGGGGGTGAGGACCGCTGGCGGCGCTTCGTACTGCACATAACCCAAAGTTGAGCGCCCGGCTCCCCACTCTGCGCGCCCGAGGGTCACCGACTATAAATCCTTTTGCGCTCCCCCCTCGTCCTAGGTTTACCGTACGTTTATCGTTTCTCAACGGCACCCGATACTGATCCGTGCTAATTGAGATGACTCCGTTGACTGTGCCTGTGGGCGAAGCCAAGCCCGGTGAAACCGCTCCCCGAAGAAGAGCAGCGCAGAAGAATGGGTGCGTGCTGAGACCCGAGGATCTGAAGGCGCTGACGATCCCCGAGTTCCTCGAGGAGTGTGTCAAACGCAATGGCAACATCCCCGCCATGGCGTGGCGTGACTTGCTCGAAATCCACAGCGAAACCAAGAAGGTGACCAAGATTGTCGACGGCAAGGAGACCAAGGTCGATAAGGAGTGGCTCTACTACGAACAACTGCCCTACCACCGCCTCCTGAACCCCGACCTCTTGCTGCTTGTCCACGACTACGCCCGCGGGTTGGCGGAAATCGGCCTCACTCCTCACCAGGACCGGTTACACATCTTTGCCCTGACGTCGGCCAAGTGGATGCAATCGTTCCTCGCCGCCGCCTTCCAGTCGGTAGCAGTGGTCACTGCCTACGACACCTTGGGCGAAGCCGGGTTGATCCACTCGATGGTCGAAACCGGCTCCAATGGCGTCTACACCGACAACGTCCTCTTGCCCAACCTCATCAAACCGGTGCAAGAAGCCAAGGATATCCGCTTCATCATCCACTCCGAGCCCATCGACGCTAACGACAAGCGCGCCGGCGGTAAGCTCGCCAAGGAAGCGCAAGACGCCATCGACAAGATCAAGCAAGTGCGCCCCGATATCAAGTTCTACTCCTACGATGACGTCATCGCCTTGGGCAAAAAGTCGCTGGCCAAGTTGAACTTGCCCACCACCGAAGAATATGCTTGCATCATGTACACTTCGGGGTCCACCGGCCCGCCCAAGGGGGTGGTGATCACCCACAAGATGATCCTTTGCGGGTTGGGGGGGATTTCCACCGTCGCCGGCCGCGACTTGGTCCACCGGGGCGACCGGGTGATTGCCTTCCTCCCCTTGGCCCACATCTTCGAATTGATGTTTGAACTCATGTCGTTTTGGTGGGGGTCGTGCCTCGGGTACGCCAACGTCAAGACCCTCACCGACGTGTCGGTGCGCAACTCCGAATCGGACCTCGCCGAGTACAAACCCACCATCATGGTGGGGGTGGCCGCGGTGTGGGAATCGGTGAGAAAGGGGGTCATTGGCAAGGTCAAGCAACAACCGGGGTTTGCCCAAAAGATCTTTTGGGCGGCGTTTGCTGCCAAAAAGACGTTGAACCACTACCGTCTCCCCGGGGGCATCTTCGACGTTGTGTTTAAGAAGATCAAGCAGGCCACTGGTGGTGAGCTTCGAGTGGTGCTTAACGGGGGTAGTCCCATCTCTCGCGACGGGCAAGTGTTCATCTCCACCCTCATCGCCCCGATGTTGATTGGTTACGGGTTGACGGAATCGTGTGCCAACACCACCATTGTCGACCACAACCACTTTGCCTTCGACACCGTCGGTACCCTTCTTGGCTCGCTTACCGGTAAGCTTGTCGATGTCGCCGAAGCCGGGTACTACGCCAAGAACAACCAGGGTGAGTTGTGGATCAAGGGCGACTGCATCACCAAGGAATACTACAAGAACGAAAAGGAAACCAAGGAAGCGTTTGCCGAAGACGGCTGGTTTAAGACCGGGGACATTGGCGAATGGAACGCCGACGGGACGTTGAAGATCATCGACCGGAAGAAGAACCTCGTCAAGACGCTTAACGGGGAATACATTGCCCTCGAAAAGCTCGAGTCGGTGTACCGGTCGAACCCGGTGGTGCTCAACCTTTGTTGCTACGCCGACCAGAACCGGGTGAAGCCGGTGGCGATTGTGTTGCTCCAAGAAAACAACGTCCGCCTGTTCCTCGCCGACGAAGGGATCTACTCCAAGGACGAGGCCAAGCTGAAGGAAATGTCGGCGATTGTCGAGGACCCCAAGGTGCAACTGGCGGTGTACAAGTCCATTTTGGCTACTGGTAAGGCAAACGGACTCAAGGGCATCGAGCTCTTGCAAAACATTGTCCTCTTGGACGAAGAATGGACCCCGCACAACGGCTTTGTCACCCTGGCGCAAAAGTTGCAAAGAAAGAAGATCTTGGAATCGTGCAAGGACAAGGTGGAAAAGGCGTACCAACAGCTGTCGTGAGTCTTTGTTAGTGGTTACTGATTTTTTTTTGTATGGCGAATGACATAACCCTGTGAACCTCCTCCTCTCCCCCGTTAATTAACTTTAACTAGTCCTCGTGTAGCACCGTGCAACCACACTCACTCACACTGACTTAGTTGCCATTAACTCCGACGGGTTGCTAACGTCACACTTAGTTTATTATCTCGGCACTCCATTAAACCACGAAGAGGACAACTCGACGTTTGCTTGCTTTCCACCCTCATCGACTCGCGATCGAATCTATAAGCGAAGATTTATTATCCGCAAGGCGGTTGTTTCCGGAGATAGTCGGTGATTTGGTTGTCAATTGAGTTGTCATCGAAAGACAGTGTCAACCAGCTATATTTAGGAGGTATCGACCTTGGGGAGTGATGAGAAAAGCAATGGAATGACACATTTCCGAAGGGCACTAGGAGAGCCAGCAACTTGCTGGGTTCGTATGCGATGGTCGAGGGGAATGTGTGAACCTAGAATTTGTCAAGGCACTTGAACGATAATAAATAATAATTACCAATAATATTGTCGATGCATGGAGAGTTAACCTGGTGATTAGGAGGTTCTACCTATCGTAACTGGGTCTCAATTGGGACCACACCAAGTTCATCATCGAGAAGATATAGTGTTGGAGTACATATACTAAACGAGTTGAATATGAAGAGCACTATCTTGGTAATGATTAGAGAGTGTTGATTGTAGTGGTAGGCTGGTTGTATCATAACCAATTTCAATGGCATCATGCCCCCTTGAATGGCTATTGTTATCTCCAGGGGGTGCGATGCACAGAACCACCTTACTTTCAAAACACAACCTAATTACCCCAAGGGGGCTCCATACGAATCTTCAGGTGAAAAAAAGACTCTGAAGGACACAAACTCTGCCTCTAGCATTGCTTGGGGCGAGTGTCTGCAAGGGTGTTATTGTCTCTTACCTATACAAGGTGTTGGAGGGGATGTCTAGCCCCCATACATCTGGCTGAACACTCTGCGGATGGCTCCAATGTCCATGTTTTGAGCAAGACAAAGCTGGACGAGGATACGAGCCTTTTGCGGGTTAAGATAGCCGCCGGCGATGGCATTGGTATAAGGAAACACTTCCCCCGTGGCCCGATTGGTGGCGTGGCGAGGAATGGCAGCCGTAGGCACCATTCCGTCCATCAGGCGCTTCAGATACACCACGGGGATCTGCGATTTGCGGGTCAAGGTAGCAATGAAGTCGTTGGTGGCGTCGGCCATCGATCCTGCACCCATGGTGGCAAGCACCACTCCCCGGCACTCCAGCCCCGTCAAAATAAGCTCGATGACCCGGTTGCTGAGCCCTTGGTGTCCGTAGAAGATCACCACGTCTTCGGGAGCGTCGAGGGGGTCGACGTCGAAGTAGACGATCCCCAACGGCTTGCTGGGAGGATAGTAGTAGTGGACCTCGTTATTGACGAAGTTCCCCAAGTAGCCTTGCCCTGCCAGTTTGAAAGTGTCGAGGGAGTTGGCGTTGGACTTGGTGATGTAGAATCCGGACCCGATGCGGTCGTTAAGCGCTACCAACACTCCTCGACCACAGCTAGCGGGGTCCGAAGCAATCGAGATCGCCTGGTACAAGTTCATGGGTCCGTCGCTCGAAATAGCGGTGCTGGGGCGCATCAGACCGCAAAGGACGATCGGTTTGTCGGTGTTGATCACCAGTTGGAGGAAGAACGCCGTTTCTTCCATGGTATCAGTTCCGTGAGTGATGACGATCCCGTCGTACTGAGAAAGCCCTTCCTTAACCTTAGTGTATAGCTTCAACAACTCGTCACTATTGATTTCCTTCGAGTCGACGTTAAACACTTGTTCGTACTCCAAGTTCGCCGTGAGGGTAAGGTCGGGAATCAGGGCCACCAACTCCTCAATGGTCAAATCAACCTTATACCCGGCAGTTTGCGATCCGGTGGACCCCTTCAGAGCAATGGTGCCTCCGGTTCCAAGCACTTTGATCGTGGGTAACCGTTTGTCGTCAGCGGAAGCCATCGACGCCAACGAAAGCGCCAGAGCACTCCGTTGCACCACTCGGAACTGGGAGTGGGAGTCATCGTGGATGTGGTAGTCAGCAATGGCTCCCGAGCCGGGTTTAGACGCCAGGGTTTCCGATGACATGGGTTTGTCGGAAGCGATGGCAGACACCCCACTGCAAATTAACGCCGCACCGGCCCCACGCTCATACCCCGCTTCAATTACGCCTTACGCAAAAAAAAAGCTCAAAAAAAGTATGCTCAAAACTAAAAATAAACTTCCCAAATTAAACAAACTTTCGCTAGGTGTATTTGCGGGAAATAGACTTTTGAGTGACATGGAGACAACTTCAAAATAATCGTGGTTATTAGGAGGTATGTCGAGGTGTCTCCGAGGGTATAGTGGACACGACTACAAGGAGGGGTGATCAATTTCATTACCTCAGTGACAGTGCCTGAAGGCGGACGATTGCACGTACCAGCGCCATCGACCCCCTGGTCTCCAACCCTAATTTTTGTTGTCCTAACCCTATAATTAACGGAATAATAATTGTTTGGTCGTTGAGAGCTCAGTTTCAGTGGTGAACCCTAAATGATGAAACTGACCCCATTATCGGGAAGGGTTACCGGGTCCCCTAGTTGCTAAATCCTGGCTAAGGCTAGACTAGTGGTCTTGGAACGAGTGGAACGAGAGGAAGGGGGAAATTGGTCGTCATTGTCATGAAGTTTACAACCACCTTGTCGGCGTTGTCAACACCACCATCACGTAGGTGAAGATAATCTATTGCAGACAGACTCAGGGGTACGGGTGATTAGCGAGTAATCATTCGATAATGGATGGGAGGAGACGAATGCGGATGGTTTACGAGAAAACAGGAAAGTTCCCAATGCCAAAATAAGCAACAATGCTGGTGAATTCAGGAGGCGAGGCTGCTGCTATCGAAGACCCGTTTGTGCTCAGCGACCGGTACGATCTAAACCTTAATTGGCATCATGCAATGCTACGGTATGGCGGTTGCAAGGACTACCTGGGGTAGCCTGGCTGGTGTCGGGGCTCGTGAAATTCCCAGGAGGTCAAACCAGCGTTTCCTCAAGTATAAATAACTACCCAATTGCCCTACTTGCACTCCATCTCCTCCGCCACTTTCTTTGTCGATGTACAAAACACTTATTGTGGTTGTGTCGGGGCTTCTTGCGGCTAACGCCCAGAAGATCCCTCGGAACCTCATTTCGAAGGGAGTCCCCGATATCCTGAGTGCTTTGGATCAGGATCCCAGTGGTACTGACGCCCCTACTGTCACCGTGGACTGGTTACTGACCGAAGACCCCTCGTTGGTCGATCCTAGCACCGACTCTGCTAGCGAATTGTCCCTGGACTGGTCCCTGGGCGTGCCTCTGGACTTGCCTCTGGACGTGCCTCTGGCTAGTGACATCTTGCTGTCGTTATCTAAGGGACCATCGCCCAAATGGGGTCACCACTACTCCAACAAGACGACTTCAGATGACGTTAACCCTACCGGAAATCACGACGACGGTCACGGAGACGGTCACGGAGACGGTCACGTTGTGGTGGTGCCTACAGTGATCACCAAGACCGACTGGGTGGTTGAATGTCCTGAACCTACGACCATCACCGTTACCAAGTGTAAGAACGACAAATGTTCGCCCACCTACCACCATGTGCCTGAGCCGACTACCACTACCATCTACGGTGAGTGTATCATTGAGACTTCCTATACCAAAACCAAGAAACCTCACCCGAAGACGGATAATAAGCCCAAGCCGCCTCCTCATACGGACAAGCAAAAGCCTCCGCCCGATCACACCAAGCCTCCTCCTCCTCCTCATCATGGAGAAGGCGAGTGTCCTCCTCCTCAAACGGAGACGGAAACGTGTACGGTGGTCGAGACTCTGGTGGAAACCAAGGTCATCTACAAGACCGATGTCAAGACGGAAGTGAAGACGGAAGTGAGAACGGAAACTTGCACTGAGACTGAAACTACCACTGAAGTCGTGCCTACTACCGTGTACAAGGACACCACTTGTCCTGCTCCTTCTACCACTACCTGTTACATCACCGATACTGCTACCGTGGTCGAAGGCACGACTTGTCCTCCTGCTGATACGGTGACGTTGCCGGGAGAAACCGAGACTTGTACCGTGACGGAACAAACCACCATCACCGAACACTCGACTTGTCCTACTGCTGATACCGTCACTTTGCCTGGTGAAACCGAAACGTGTACCGTTACCGTACCTGGTGAAGAAGTCACTGTGACTGAGCACCCGACTTGTCCTCCCGCTGAAACCGTCACTGCTCCTGGTGAAACCGTCACCATTGGTGGTGAAACGATCACTGTGCCTGGTCAAACTGAAACCGTCACCGTTCCCGGTCACACTGAAACTGAAACTTGTACCGTTACCGTTCCTGGACCTACCGTCACTGCTCCTGGTGAAACCGTTACTGTTCCCGGTGAAAAGGAAACCATCACTGTTCCTGGTGAACATGAAACCGTCACCGTTCCCGGACCCACCGTCACTGAAGGTGGAGCTACCGTGACTGAAACTTGTACCGTGACTGTTCCTGGGCCCACTGTCACTGAAGGTGGTGCTACGGTGACTGTTCCTGGCGAACATGAAACCATCACTGTTCCTGGACCTACTGTTACTGAAGGTGGTGCTACTGTGACTGAAACCGAGACTTGTACCGTTACTGTTCCCGGTGAAAACGTTACCGTTCCTGGACCTACCGTGACTGTTCCTGGGGAACATGAAACCATCACCGTTCCCGGACCTACCGTGACCGAAGGTGGTGCTACTGTGACTGAAACCGAAACCTGTTACGTAACTGTTCCAGGTGAGAATGTCACTGTTCCGGGACCAACCGTTACTGTTCCTGGTGAACATGAAACCATCACCGTACCTGGACCTACTGTGACTGTTCCTGGCGAACACGAAACTATCACCGTTCCTGGACCTACCGTCACTGAAGGTGGCGCTACTGTGACTGAAACTGAAACTTGTTACGTTACTGTTCCTGGTGAAAATGTCACTGTTCCCGGACCGACTGTTACTGTTCCTGGGCCCACCGTCACCGAAGGTGGTGCTACCGTGACTGTTCCTGGCGAACATGAAACCATTACCGTTCCTGGACCCACTGTTACTGAAGGTGGTGCTACCGTCACTGAAACCGAAACCTGTTACGTGACCGTCCCTGGTGAAACCGTCACTGAAACCGTCCCTGGTGAAAAGGAAACCGTTACTATTGGTGGTGAAACCATTACTATTCCTGGTGAAACCGTCACTGAAACCGTGCCTGGTGAAAAGGAAACGGTCACTATTGGTGGTGAAACCGTTACTGTTCCTGGTGAACATGAAACCATCACTGTTCCTGGACCCACCGTCACTGAAGGTGGTGCTACGGTGACTGAAACTGAAACTTGTTACGTGACCGTCCCTGGTGAAAAGGAAACCGTTACTATTGGTGGTGAAACCGTTACTGTTCCTGGTGAACACGACACCATCACTGTACCGGGTCCTACCGTCACTGTACCTGGACCCGCTGAAACTGTTGCTGGACCTACCGTCACTGAAACTTGTTACGTTACTGTTCCTGGTGAAAAGGAAACCGTCACTATTGGTGGTGAAACCGTCACTGCTCCTGGCGTTACTGAAACTGTTACCGTTCCCGGCGAAAACGTCACGGTGCCTGGACCTACGGAAACCGTTCCGGGGCCTACCGTCACGGAAACTTGTACCGTCACTGTTCCTGGTGAAAACGAAACTGTCACCATTGGTGGTGAAACTGTTACTGCTCCTGGTGAAACCGTCACTCTCCCTGGTGAAACCGTGACCTTGCCGGGTGAAACTGTCACTCTCCCTGGTGAAACCGTTCCTACCACCGTGTTTGAGGGAACTACTTGTCCTGCTCCCGAGACCATCACTTGTACTGAGACGATCACTGCCTCTGGTCCTACGGTGACTGCTCCTGGTGAAACCGTCACTGTTCCTACCACTATCACCGAAGGTTCGAGCTGCCCGCCTGGTGAAACCGTCACTTGTTTCGAAACCGTCACCGTTCCCACCACTATTGTCGAAGGTTCCACTTGTCCTGCTCCTGAAACTATCACTTGCACTGAAACTGTCACTGAATCGGGAGCTGCGGTTACTCTCCCTGGTGAAACTGTCACCATTGGTGGTGAAACTATCACTGCTCCCGGTGAAACCGTGACTCTTCCTGGTGAAAAGATCACCATCACCGAGGGCTCGAGCTGTCCTGCTGCTGAAACCGTTACTTGCTTCGAAACCATCACCGAATCGGGAGACACCGTGACCGTGCCTACCACCATTGTCGAAGGATCCACTTGTCCTGCTCCTGAAACCATCACTTGTACCGAGACCATCACTGCCTCTGGTGAAACCGTGACCTTACCTGGTGAAACGGTCCCCACCACGGTGTTTGGAAGCTCGACTTGTGCTGCTGAGACGGTTACTTGTACCGAAACCATCACTGCTTCGGGTGAAACGGTGACTCTTCCTGGTGAAACCGTATCGGGCCCTGGTGCCACCGTTACCGTGGTTGAAAGCGGCACTTGCGCTGCTGAAACTGTCACTTGTACCGAAACCATTTCTGCTTCTGGTGCCACGGTGACAGTGCCCACGACTATTGTTGAAGGCTCTAGTTGTCCTGCTGCTGATACCATCACTTGTACCGAAACTATCACTGCTTCCGGCGACACCGTTACTGCCTCGGTAACCATCACCGAAGCATCGTCGTGTCCTCCGGCTAGCACCGAAACGTGTACGGTCACCGAAACCGATATCGTCACCGCTCAATCGCTGTGCCCTGCTCCGTCGACCGAGACGTGTTTCATCACTGACACTGTCACTGAAACTCCTTCGGCCTCCACCGAAACTTGTTACATTACCGAGACTGAAACCGAGACGCCGTCGTGTCCTCCTGCTTCCGACAGAACCACCACTTGTACCGTCACTGAAACCGAAACCGATTGCGGGAGCCAGCCAGCTCCTCATACCACCACGTGTACCGTGACTGCTTCTGGAGGTGACGCTCCCCACACGGTGACGTTAGTGTCGACTCAAGTGATCCAACAAGGAAAACAACCGTCGGCCGAGCCGCTGAACGCTGATCACAAGCGTCCTCAAGAAGACACTCCCAACCGTAACTGGAGACGCTACTTGTTTTAAACCTTTTTGATCTCTTTTTACCACTTTTACTGACCACTTAATTGTGGTTGGTCTAAGTTTCTGTTGAATTTTTTAGGTTTTTTTGTATTTTTCGGTTAATAAATTCTGAGTAAGTATCTGAGTAGTGTAATCGATTCGGGATAACCTGAATAATTGAAAATCAAACCATGTTAAATGAAAAAAAGGCAAGCAATGCTAATGTAAACCAAACCATGCAAAATGTATCATCATATCATCATCATCATCATTAGCAACCAGTGCTAAATCAAGATTTTTTCGCGCCTGCATATAGCCCCCACCAGTGAGGATACCTCAGTGCGAACAGCCAGACTATATACCAAACCCCATACCTCTCCATCGAACACCGTCATCATGGGTCTCTTCTCGAGCAATACCCCCGCCGAGGAGCCGTCAGTACAACATCCTCCCAAACGAGGCAAGAGAAAGGAGTGCTGGGACTCTCGGGACAAGTTCTTCGCCTGTCTCACTGCCAACAACATCGACAATCTGCTCGACGCCAAAGTGGAAGATAAAGTCCAAAGCCAGTGTGGCGACCTTAGAAAAGACTTTGAAGGCAAGTGTGTCGAGCTGTGGGTAAAGTACTTCCAGGAGAAGCGCTTTGCCGACTTGAAGCGGGCTCGGTATATCGAGAAGTTGGAATCCGAAGGTGCTCAACCGTTACCGTTTAAGCTCGACAACAGTCGTCGTTAGAGCGAACTCCTCCAGAACCTTGGACCCAACCTGGACCCAACCTGGACCCCAACCCCAACGGGTTCGATTGTATATAGCTAATGGACTCATCAAAGTGGAAACCAATGGTGGTTTATATACCCAAGCCACAGCCTCCACCACTGATCCTTTCCTACTCAACTTGGTAATAGTCAAGCACCGTTTGGCTCATTAGGGATCATCCCCAATCACTACTCTCTTTACTGGATCGGGAAGCGTTTCATTTGTCGTCATGGTGAGGTTGTCAAGTGTCGTGTGGGAGACTACCAAGGGCCCCTTAACTTTAAATCAACGAAGTGCGGAAACTGCGTAACCGAGACAGCAACCTTGCCCGAATAGTCAACAAGACAAATCGACTAGGACTTAGCCAACTAGACTTAGCCAACTAGACTTAGCCTTATACGGAGACTGTTGTCTTCATTGCCGTTTGCTATCTCTAGCGTTACCAGTTAGGGATAGTAGTACGGTAGAGAGCCAGTAGATGAATTTTCTTGGTCTATAAAATGCAGTATCTACTTGGCAACTATCGCCACACCGTAGCTCACTACCGGGTCGTGGTCGACGAGATCGAGCACCAGATGCCACAGGTATTCTCCTCGTTCGAGGATGAGAAACCCTAAGTCGAGAGTGAGTGACTCCCCCGGAGCCACTCCTTGAGGTCCTAGCGGTTGTTGGAGCACCCCATTGATTAAAATGCGACGGTCGCTGGCCCGGATCCCCGTGCCTTCCTGAGGAGTGTGTCGCAATATTCCCCATATGGTAGTGTCACTGTGGTTGACTACCAGTGCTCGCATCACGTAAAACTTATCGAGATCGAGGCGGTATTCGTTATCACCTTGGTGAGCCACTTCGTCATTAGAATCACCGTCAGTGATCGACAATTCCACTTTAAACGGTTGGCGAACGAGAGTATCCACCATCCGCGGAGTGAGCCGGATTTGCCGAGGGTCCATGAGCCCCAGTCGGGGGCTCGAAGTCACTCGCCATTGACCACTAATCTGGCCTAAGAATGATTGACGAACCCAAAATACGTAGCGCATACGCCGCTCCTCGTCGTCGGTCATGCTGTAGTTTTTGACAAACTGCTTATTCCGCAACGAAGGGATGGTGGCTTCGGTGTCAAGGGCTTTAGCGTCGATCTTCTTCACCGGAAACATGAACCGCCACAGCTTATACGGCTCGAGTGACACCACCCCCACTTGAGATTGGCAGTGGAAGGTGGCTTCAAGCCGTTCTCCCAGCGGGTTGCGAATATCAGCAATAAACACACAGTATTCTGACACGTCAATGTTGGTATTATCCTTTAAGAATTTCAGGATATGATCAAGTTGGCCGTAACCTCCTTGGTAATGCTCGAACGCTCCTCGGAAAAGAGGAAGCACATCACAAGAATAAATCTCCACCAGAGGTACTACCAGGACCGATAACGGCACCGTGACGTAGCGTAGAAGCGACGCCTCGCCCCCGTCCTTGTTGGCGTACTCCAAAATTATGCGAGCTTTCCTCATGTTCTTCTTCCCCACCACTTCGACTTGAACTTCGACCTGTTCACCGGGCTCGATCGTTTGGTGCTTAGCTATAATCTCATCCTTGTTGATAATGCGGAACCCTCCCAGCTTGAGCAACATCCATTCAAGTTCATACACTTCCAGAGCCGGGAGCTGGGTCCCCTGTTGTTCCAAATGTGCTGTCAATGGTTCAATTGTCAGATCCCAAAAGCTAAACAGAAGATAGTTGACCACCTCTTGCGAGTAATTGGAAAGGTGGATTTTAAACTGAGACCGTTCACCTTCCATTAACATAAGCAGCCCATTAACCACCAGCATCTTGGTTAACAGAAGCTTCGGTTGAGGTGGTACCACTTGAAATGTAAGTTCCACATTTTCAGGATAGCCAATGGCAAATTGTTGGCATTTACAATCGCCCACCGTCACCGACAACCCGGTAATCACAACTTTTCCCAAGGTTTGTGGGACAAAATTCACCTCAAACGTCTCCGTAGATTGGCGGGGGACCACTAATGCCGGCGTAGGAGACAGTTGCGGCACTTCATCGCTAGCTATCGATAACGTACTCACCAGACGAAGCAGTTTAGCCGTTAATTGCGGAGGGGCAGGTCTCACCTTGGCTCCCATGGATGACGACGTAGCCATCGCCGCCGATCCCGCATGTCCCGGCTTATTGCCGTTAATGACGGTTCCGGGAGTTGGTGGTGCTACCGATGTCCCCACAGTTTTCACGTTGCTTGATTCGTCGGTGACAATGGTGATATCATTGACATCAATGGGGAAAGTAAATGGGTTTTGAAGCTCCACTTTAAGTTGATACACTTCATCCTTGATGAGTACGGGATCCGCTCGTTTCACTGGCCCTTTTTTAGCATAGGGATCAAAGAATGGCTCTGGGATTTTCGAAGGTGCTGGTGTCAGATTTGATGGGGCTGATCCCACAAGCCCTTGACGCAGGAGTTCCGGCGATGGTACAAGGTCGTCGCTACCATTTGCCACCAATTGAGCTCCTCTAACCAAAAATGGGTCCCAATAACCCGTCATCATATCGGGATGAGCACCCACGACGCGAGCCACCTTATCTTTTATGCTAGCTTGGTCTTCTTCTCCTAGACAATGAGTAAACTTGGAAAGCAAAAGGTTGCAAAGGCGTAGACTGAACTCATAATCATCCGTAGCTTCACCGATGCGTAAACCAAGTTTGAGCAACGGAATTTGGAGCGGAGCCCAGCTTTTTGGGGTCCCTTTTTCCTCGTATGGGATAGCATAAGTGTCAAATAAAAATTTGAATATTTGGTGGAGCGACTGCGCCAGCAGAAGGGGACCGAGGTCGTCGTCGGAGCGAGTCTCCAATTCCAGCAATAACCGAGCTAGTAGGATGCGCAAAATAAATGCTCGCTTCCGTTTGAGGCCTAAGTCAGTGTACATCAGCGCCAACACCAGGTAAATTCGACATTGATCGACGAGATGGATATCGGCTATCAGCAACGAAAACACCCCTTCGATTTGATGCAAAATGTCGCTTCTAGAGAAAAACGAAGCGGTCGTAGGTTGTGGTTTTGGCTTAAGTTGTTTCAGACACACGATGGCTTCGAGGACATCAGGGTTGACGTCATTGCCGCCAAGATACACCGCCAACATGAACTTGATCGTCCGCAAGATCAGATCGACGTAGACAACGTCGGGCACGACATTTTCATCGTGGTCGTTGATGCTAAGATGGTAGAAGTGGATCACTTTTGCCAGCACAAGTTTAATTACTTCGGGAAGCGCCATCAGTTGAAGATCAGCGGCATTAAAGCTCAGTATCAGTGACATTGACACTCGAGGCAGAGTTGTCACCAGCAGCAGCTCAACCAGAGCCGAGCGTGAAAGTTGGGGTGCGTCTGGTTGAGGTGATGACGGCGTGGTGTGGGTGGTAGATGAGATCGACGGGAAACGGCGATGCGAGATGTGGAGTACGCTGCAAATGATATTCTTTTGGAGCTGATACGGCTGGTGGACGTATTGGAGCAAAACACATGATATACCAACCCCTTCGAGCGCCAGACCAAGCCAAAGAAAGTCATCACATTTTTTCAAATGGGTCAAGGCTTCGGTGAATGAGGTGAGAGCGTCGTGGTAGCGACCAGCAAGCAAGAAGAAATTACCCATAAGCTTTGCCTGGCGTCCATTATGCTTTGCTGTCAGTTTCAGCTTGGAAGGTTCGCTCAGGGTCGGAGGTTTAAACCCGCTCGACGCCCGCTTATGAGCGTGATTGATGGTTTTGGTGAGGGTATGGCTGTTCTTAATCAGCACCGGGCTGCGGAGAGTTATATTAGCAAAGCTCAGAGCGTAGCTATCGAGGGCGTGGAGAAAGTTCAGGGCGACATCGCTCATCACCAGCATCGCCGAGGTTAACGGCTCGTGGTCGGTTAACATGAATACCAGCAGGTCAAACGATTGTTTAGGAGCATCAAAGAGGACGAGATTGTGGACGGGGATCCCCGGGTACCGTTTTTTCAACCGATCCAACGTGGCCGTGGTCGCGTGGTCAGAAGAATGGCGCCCCACTCCCAACACCACGAACGTTTTACGGAATGGCTCAAAGTCATGGAGAAATAACAGCTCCTCATCAACCGCCAGGGTCAACATGTTGAACATGATCCGTCCGTGGGGCGACGCCTGAGGGTGGAAGTAGTGGAGCGACGATCCCACCAGGACATCGCCGAGCCGGATTTCATTGCACGGTCGTAGCTGGGCGAGGTAGCGACCAAATTCATCCTCCAGGGTATCGTTCACCGGAACCACCAACACGTTCACCCGAGCGGGGGCGGTGTACCCGTATCGATCCATGTGCCTTGAGCCAACTGTCGCGCGAGAAAAGCCAGCGACGAACGACGTAGATGCTTGAGGTGGTTGATGATCGAAGGAGGAGTCAATTGATGAAGAGAGGTGACCATTACCCAAAAGACTGTTTGGATGATGAATTGAGGTTTGGGAGGGTTCTTTCATGGTAAAGGTTCATTAGCGTCGTTTCTCACTTCTAATACGAGGCGTAGTTCATGGAGTTCAATTGCCAAAGTCGATTTGAGGTGTCGTAGTCATTATGGAGATGTGTAAAGTTTGTGGTGGCAAAGAGGAGTAGTTGCAAGTTGTTTGGGTTGATGTTTGGGTAGTGTATACTTGATGATGTTTCAGGGTCATGTTTCACCATCGCTCGTATATTGAAGTCAAAGGTGGTACACTGAAACCACGATATGAAAAATGGCAGTGTTGGGAAAGCCATTGGCTGATGGTACAGGATAGTAGACGACGTGCCGTCGACTGCAATATGCTACACGACGTTCCCGCTGAAACAAACGAAAAGAGGACAAAACGGTATGGACGTTTGACATTCCACTTGGATCCACGCCATATCCGCCGTAACCGGAAAAATTATTCATGGCTTGAACAGGCACAATGTTCCGAAACTTTATTGTTAGGTTTTACCATTCCAATTGGTCTAACGTACGTCGCCAATAATTTTCATTCCACGAAAGGATGGAGAGAGTATACTCGTTAAGGTTTCCAGTCGATAAACTCACGTGTTACCGTGTTACCCTATCAATCGTTTTATCTTCCTCATTCCATTCAATTCCAGTCTCAGTGTTTTACCAATTCTGTCTCAGTTCCATCGAGTTTAACTCACCCGACCATATCGAACATCACCTATCAAAATCTGGTTCATTCTACTTGTTCCATCCTCTCTCATTGTCAATAATGACTCATCGTGGACCTAATCATCCTGGTTAATGTTGATTCCTTCTTGTCTTTGTTGCTTGTCTTTGTTCCTTATGCCGCTGTCTTCGCTGTTTTTCGGTGGCACCAAGTCGCACCGCACACTCACTCACGTTGACTATCGCCACCTTGGGATAATGGCGGGCTTGAGTTTTGATAACTACCAGCGTAACGCGTACCTTGCTGCCAATGGCTTTGGTACTCCTAAAGCTACGTCCACTGGTACCACCATCGTTGGTTGTGTGTTTGAAGGAGGCGTGGTGATCGCTGCCGATACTCGTGCCACTTCCGGTGATATCGTCGCCGACAAAAACTGTGAGAAATTGCACCGGTTGGCTCCGAAAATCTGGTGTGCCGGAGCTGGTACTGCTGCTGATACCGAGATGGTGACTCAGCTCATCGCTCTGAACTTGGAATTGCACTCGTTGGCCAATAACCGTGATCCGCGAGTCATCACCGCGGTGACGATGTTGAAGCAGCACTTGTTCAAATACCAAGGCCATTTGGGTGCTTACCTTATTGTGGCTGGTCTGGACCCTACGGGGTGTCACTTGATGTCGGTCCAAGCCCATGGATCCACCGATATCGGTAAGTTCCAATCGCTTGGTTCGGGGCTGTTGGCAGCGATGGCGGTGTTGGAAACCCACTACCGTGATGGGATGACTCGTGACGAAGCGGTGAAGTTGTGTGCTGATGCCATTGAGGCGGGGATCTGGAACGATTTGGGGTCGGGGTCCAACGTCGACGTGTGCGTGATGGAAACGGGGAAGGACGCCCAATTGTACCGTAACTACTTGACTCCCAATAAGCGGGGAGAAAAGGAACGTTCGTATAAGTTTGCTCGGGGCACGACGTTGGTGTTGCTGCAAAAAGTACGCGATCTTTGCCACGTTGAAGAGGAAGTGGTTGAACTTAATCGCATGGACATCGACGTCGAGGTCTAGACTCAAAATTTTTATGCCAATCATAATGACCAGAATACAATAGAGGACTAGGACTCAGCCCTTCACCGAAACATATTAACTCGATTTACTTCACTTGACTCTAGTCTAACTCTAACTTCACTCTCCCTTTCTAACTAAACATGAATTAACATTACAATCAATCATTGAATTTCACCAGGTACTGTCATACGATAATCCCCTTACTAGTTCGGTTTAAGCGACGATTTCGATCCACAATGATCTTCCCACATAACCGTCATGGTTGTACTAATTAGCTCATATTTACGATTATGGTATAATAAGAAAATGGTCCTTAATTGACATGCCCCAACTAGCACTCAGCACCTGAACGGAAACATTAGCTTAGCTCAACTTAACTGCCTTACTTGGCTTAATTGCGTTACTTGGCTTAACCACCTTCACTCAACCTTCACTACCGCACTTCGTCGAGTAAGTTAACTCAACAGCTTTGAGCGTCTTGATCGTGTTCAATAACTCGATCTCTCCGTCAACTTCAAGAACAATTATGGCTAAAGGTTAGGCAAAAAGCTAGTGAAGGTAGTCAAGTAAAAGCTTGTGTCGCAGCAAGGCTAAGTCCTAGTCGTAGGCTGAGTCCTAGGTTGAGTCGTAGTCGTTATTTGCTCATAGAGCCATTTACCACATTCGGTGGGGACCTACGCAAGTGTAGCGCTACACCAATAGTGCACAGAGTTGAACAATGGGGTCGATGCAGACTTCGTTAGCAATGCACCGTCATAAGCACGTAAGAAGCACGGAGGTCGCCTCAATTCCATAAGGTCACGGGGGTCGACTAAGTGGTGTGGCACAAATTATCTCGGTCCGTCGGGCGCAGGTGGCCGATAAACGCGCCAGTTGTGGCTAGTGAATGATGAGGGGAGCGCCAAAAGTCAGCGGCTAGACCATGAACAAACCACGTAAACAACGTCAGGAAAACTACTACATGATAGAGGTGGTAGTAGTAGAATTAATAGCGGTGTCGACTGCGGCACAAACCGGGTTTGCGTTGGCACTTGCCACCCCACCCGGGAGCGCCGGCGATGCCGGCGGCGCCGGCTTTCTCGAATCTTCCGCGCTCGAGCGCAACCCGCACCACACATATATCGGAGGCGCCGGCGCCGCGACTCATCTAGCATTGACAAATGGTGGTGAACAATCCCAACAACTGGCACTGGGTCGACAAGAACTGCTTGCAGTGGTCGCGGGAGTACTTTGACCAAGTTTTGAAGGGGCTCGAAGCCAATGGCGACGGCGTGGAGACGGTGGTGACCTCGGTGAACCAAGTCGACGGCGACGTCGACGTATCGCAGCGGAAGGGGAAGGTGATCTCGTTGTTTAACCTTAAGCTTACGGTGGGGTTCACCGCTAAGGATAAGGGAGGCGAGTGTAAGGGGACGATCCATATTCCCGAGTTGGCGTACGACACTGAAGCCGACGAGATCCAGTTTGACATCAACATCCACAACGAGCTGAACGATACCGAACGCTTCCGCAGCGAAGTCAAGAAGCTTTTGGTGCCGGCGCTTCGCCAGGTGCTTGCCCGGTTCGGGAAGGACTTGATTCTTGCCAACGCTGGTGATATTCAATTGGACCCGAACCAAGTCAACTCTCAATTCACCAAGGCCAACCAGGCGCTGGTGACGCTGGCGAAGGAGGCGCTGGCGGCGCTGGCGGCGCTGACCACCACCAAACCCACTACCACCACCAGCGCCTCGGGAGCGCTGGCTTCCACCTCAAAGGTGCTCAACACCGCTAGTGTCTACCTCGAACCCGAATTCAACACCACCGCTGAACAGTTATACATCACGTTAACCGATCGGGACCGAGTGGTGGCGTGGGCACGGCTGACTCCGGAAATGCCGGCGTACCCCGTCCCCGTGGGCCTGGAGTTCTCCCTCTTTGGTGGCGCCGTGCTGGGGAAGTTCATTAAGCTTGAACCCCACCACGAAATCGAACAGTTGTGGCGGCTTAGCGACTGGAAACCAGGACACTACGCTACGCTCGATATCCGGTTATCGCAAGGGCTCCTGGGCACCAACATGTTGGTGAAGTTCACCGGAGTCCCCATTGGTGAAGAGGACCGAGTGCGGGCCAACTTTGAGGAGTATTACGTGCGGTCAATCAAGCTTACGTTTGGGTTTGGCGCCGTGTTGTAAACCATGGCGGCATAGTCCATGGCGGGATAGGGGGGTAGTCGTCCGTAGCGGGATAGTCTCGTATAATCATATCCTATCGCGTCCACACTACCGTAGTGCGAATAAATATATGCTTAGCCTTTGTTTGTCGTCCGATCGAGGTATGCTTATGTAAGCGCACGCGTCGCTATTGGTCAGCGGCAGGACCACCTCCCCCACTCTCGATGGGGGTCCCCCCCGCGTCGGCCCCTTGTTTGACGTGGGTGGGCGTTGTTTGGGAATGGGCTGCAGTTTCACCTCGAGCGCCACAATGTGTGGCGTTTCAACCAAGCGGTGTCAGCGGGTGTTTCGAAATGGGTGTGTGCCAACCGTGGTCGTCCCCCGTCTCCCCCACAACCTCAAACACCCCCGGGCCCACATGCCGAATGCCGCGTGCCTGGTAAGGGAATGCGGTACCCGCGGCACATTAAGCACAAGTGATCTGGAAATTTTTTTCTCTCTGGCAAAAAATGCCGGTTTGCTCACCAGCGATGACGCAGCCGTAATCGTATAATTGTCGCAGGGGGGTAGGCACCGGCTGCCGGCACCAAACGGCAAGCAGGGTATATATAGAGGGGCATGCCCCCGCAGGGAAGAGCTTCGGTATAAACGACCCTTTCCTTCCTTTCAATTTCCACCGACCGTTTTATCACCCCTCGTCCCCCGCCTCCGCAACTCGCCATGACCAGCTACCGCTACTGTCGTACGTGCAAGTGTTTGGACTTGTACCACGTTAAGGGTGATGCCAAAGACGCCAAATACACTTGCAAGAATTGCAAGTCCAAGTGCACTTTGTGACCTTTGAGGACGTGTTCTCCATGAGGTTTTCCCCACCCCTTTTTTTTGATGTTTGAAACGACCGCTTACGACCCTTGCTTTTTTTAAATTTGTTGCTTTACCGTGGGTAAAGTCTTGACTCGGGAGTTTTTTTTTTGTTTTGCTGCTGGCGCTATGCTATATCGAAATACACACTCAATAGCCGTCATTCCCCTCTACGTCGTAGCCTAGGTGGCGCCGTCGCGTGTCAGTTATGGTTTCACCGGTCGTTTCACTGGCGATACACGCCACATTCCGGGGTTGAACCCGGGTTGTGAGGGTAAAGCGTTTGACACATCCGTCATCCCCAAGGCAACCTGCGGCAACCAATGAGGTAGGCAAATAATTTAAGATAAAAAACTCTAACTATGTCTTGCTTAGGCGGCGTATGTGCCCAGACAGTATGTGGGTGTATGGGTGTGTGTAAGAGCTTTGCCCCGGGTGGGTGCTGACGTAATCCGAGGTCACCCCTCCCCTGTAGTAGCACATTGGCTTTTTTTTTCCCGGGCGTGTATACACGTGGGCTTCGCAAGATTTTTTTTGGTCAGTACGAGACTATGGCGAACGATGGTTTGTAATGACCTTAGTCCTAGCGTGGTGCCTGAAGATCCCTGACTACTGTGGCCCAATAAAGTGTCGACATGAAGTAGACGATGGTCCTCGGAAATCGTTGCCCTTTTTCCCCTGGCTCAAATTGCCCCTTCTGGGGGAAAAAATATACCTCCCGTCAATGGGGAGTCCGTAACTGTATGAGGGTCATGCTGTCGTGAAATTTTAGGGAATTTTCGTGCACCAAGGCGCGCGCAATAAACCAAACCGCAGGAAAAATTTGGGTTGGCGTCAACCATTTTTCTTAGGGCAAGCGGGTGTTGTGAAACCCCACTTCAAACGTGAGCGAAAAATAAATAAATGTCAGCCCATTCACACCAGAGGGGGTCCCCTGATTAACTCGATTAGGGCTCATCATTGCGACGGGGTCTCCTAACTCGGGAACGCCGCCCCCCAGTATTATTTACGCCATTGGCAGCAAGAGTCATCAGGGGACAAAAGCCCCCCCTGGGGTGAAATTTTTCGCAAGGCTGCTGGCGCCATTGTCGAGGTGGGGTCGGTGACCACAGGTGACTCATGTGGGGGTATTGATGTCTTAAACCATGATTGTTTTTTTTCTTCTCTTTCTTTGATTGAAACAAGGGGAAGGTGAAATTGAATCATCGCGACCATCTTGTGACATCACCTCCTACAATAGACGGATGCATCATCCCTAACACAATAGGAGAAGTCAAGGTTTGAACCTCCTACGACTACGAGGACCCCCGAACCCTAAAACCTTACTCACCCGACGCCAGT
>JAJMSK010000073.1:0-49774 GCA_030578555.1 Diutina neorugosa
TCATCCAGATGCATCGAACCTTCCACATGGAAAACTTCCAGAAGGTTCTAGCCTCTTCCAACCAGCATCGGTGTTATGCTTCACTTAATCCGATCTGGTACTTAGCATTTTACACGACAATGAAAATTTCATGCCATCAAAATTTTGAATGGATAGGCTGATGCAAGAATTTGGCAAAAAAGCAACATTTGTTTGATTGTTTGACTTGTAAATGGTTTTTCGGGATGTTTGATTTCAGATAATATACTTGAACACAATATATGTGACCAATATTGACATTTGCAGATGGATTTCAAATGCACAACTACAAAAAAGAAAAAACACAAACAAAACGGGACAGGAAATGTGTATCAGCTTAGCTCATTTATGTCTTCCTGAGCACTTCCAAAAACTACAAATATTCTTAAAAGCTATATAGAAGCTTTGATATATAGGTTTTCAATGATCAAATGTTGGGAAACCTAAACTTTGAAGGCGATACATATTCTAACATCGAACCCGTAAAAATTTATGTTTTGGCCATAATTGAAGTTGGAGTCATCTTTTGGTTGTCCATCTTTCTTCTAAGCGGTCACTGATTATGGTTATGCTCTTTGAACAATTGAGTTACCATCTTCAATGCTTCGTTTCCTATTTCAAATCTAGTCTGCGTTACACAAGATTTTAGTAGATTCGCGAATGGCCACATGTGCCAGTTCTTCTAACTTCCATTTCTTTACGTCTCTAACATTCTATAAGATTGAAGAATAAAATGGGATTAAAACTCAACGCTTCTTAGAGACACTCTTGGAATTGGCATTAACCCAATGGTACTGACCTTCAGGGATACTTTCGAGAATTTTCCGCTTTTTGATGCGAGCATCAGAAGACTCTTTGATTTCTTTACGATGGGCAGCCATCTTCTTGTCATAATCTTTCATGTGAGTAAATAAAGTAGGGACTTGGGACATAGCGATGAGACGTGATTACGAATATGAAGTTTGTTAGTCCATTTATATAAGAAGTGTGCCATTCCTTTTACTTGTTTTATTGCAGATCAAGTGATACAGAGTGTTTGTCCCACGCAGAGTATGCCCACTCGCAGTCTAAGTTGTCGATCGCAACACCGAGCAGTCAACATAAATTTGGTATGGCTTTTCAAATCTAACTAACATGAATCAAATGGCCATATGTCATCTTCAATATGAGGACAGAATGAGTTATGTCAGGACTACGGAATACTCCGGTGGTCCTGGTATCGTTAACACCCACGGTGGCGCGTCATGTACCTCGAACATGCATCGTCAGAGATCTTGAGGTACATGTTGTTTCCACCATAAATATATGTTAATTACCTCCTCATAAATTAGAATCATCTTCTCAAACCTAACACGTTAGTCAAGTAGTTGTGAACATGGTTTCAGGATTGGCAAATGGATATCAAGGAGTCGGACAGAATAAAGCTTATTCATGAGTTCAATTGATATAACATGGTTCTTGTTTGCAAAATTAATGTGATAGTTAAAATACCTCGAAATACCGCTGGATATTACATTTGGAGAAAAACTTACGTTGATGTATCATAATGATCTGGTTGTTATAAACTTTGTACGTGAAAGCACAAATCTAAATGACTTGATCTACTTAACGACGAATCTCGCCTTTTATTATGCGTGTTTCGCAATTCAACAATAGAATAAATAGAGCGCGATTGTTGTGCGATTCCAGAAAATTATGCGACCAGGAAACCACAAGCTGTAACTATCCATGCATATTTTGTATCAACCTTCACCAAGCATAGTATGTGCAATAATTCGAATTGACCTGATACGACCGTATCTGCGATCCTGCGATCGTAACTGCAGTCCTGCACTTTGCTCGTGATAAAACTCTGCAAACAAGGATATTGTCCGGTTCGTGAGCCGTACACACGTCGCTGGGCTAACAGAATTAAGTAGATTCTTTTATCAAATTAGCATGAAAGTGGAGTAGAATGGGTTGACACGCGAGTTTTCTCGTGTCTTCCTAGTTTGGCGACCGGATATTGCCGAACCCAAATCCGGTCGTGGCAATCGAGACATGCCGCATTAGGCCACCTATCACTACACCCACCAACTCTCTATATAGCTTCTAGGCTCCCTAGTCATGGAAGTTGTAAGCTTACCTACCTGATTAGTGGATATATAATCCCGATTGAATACGTACTGTTTGCCGACCCAATACCGGTAACTCGCCTGACTATGGCCAGCCTACTACCACTCGAAGCCCTTACAGGCTATAACTATGTTTGAGCCAACACGATTGGTTGGCATTCGGCTACCCATAGTCGAGTTATCAAAATTTAGTGGCCTCCAGTACTTATGACATCAGCTTTATTGAATTTGTAGAAAAGCTCACGACTCCCATGATGTTGACAACTTCAAAGAGATGTGGTAGTACAATGATGGGTGTCGCAATGAGACAAGTTTTAATTACCACAAGTGGAGGTGAGTCCGGTTATCTCTGGTCGCCAAAAACTAGGAGATACTAAAGCACTCGTTTGTTTCCAGAGTAATTTGAATTTCCCAGCTTGAATTAAGAATAATGTCGCGAATCTTAACCCAATGACAAACATCTAGCAATTCCTACATTCGGTCATTCGTAGCGGATGCTCCATTTACCTTTAATAGTAGTTTCGTCGCTTCAAATGCCCGTGATGTCTAAATTCATTGAACGATGTGATGGAAATAAAATTCACGAATTTTAACCCTAGGTACAGTGGTCGAGAGGTTAAGACGCTGGATGCAGGTTCCAGTTCCATTTGGAGCGCAGGTTCGAACCCTGTCTGTGCCGGGATTTCTTTTTTATGGGTCTAGCAACCATTCATTGTTATTCAGTTTCTCTGAGATGATAGTTTATTACAGTTTTTATTAGCGTGGCACCACTTGGCTCGCACTTTTGTACTTTTTGCGATTGTCGCATAATTATGTTCATTACCAAAAAAAAAACCCAAGTATATATTACCCCAGTCGTTGCTAGAGAAACGTTGAACGTCTCGTAAAAAGAAAAATAGCGTCTGGAGCTGTTTTGAAGCGACGGTTGTCGCCCTGAAAAGAAATGCGAAGAAATGCGCGATGTTAACCAGTGGCAGCATTGGTCAATAACGCCCCCAACCGGTTAATTTCCTGTTGAACCCGTCCCCAGTCCTTCTGGTAGACGTAGTCACGAATGACGGGGAAGGCATTGTCGCCAAAGTCATTACTACCCAGCGGCGGCTCTTGAGCGGGAGCATACAATGCGGGGCCAAAGAGTACGTTACGGTAGGTACTGGTACGTCCGTTTTGACCCTTGGCATCGGTGACAAAGCGAGGATTATAATCCATGATCAACTCATTCAAACGGAGGCGGAACATGCGAAGGGCGGGGGCCTCGATATGGTCGAACCGAGCCATACTTTCCGTCCACGCCTTGATGTTTCTTCGAAGACCAACGCCCGCCTCATTAAGCTTGCCGATTCCTTGGTCCAATGCTGCGTAGTGTATCACAGGCGTAATCAGGTCGGGATGGTCGGCAATGTATTTGTCGATGAACACCTCAAGATGCCGGCGGTAGTGGGTAAGTTTCGCCGCCCACATTTGAAGATCGTAGGCGATAAATGGCAGCTCCAAAAGCTGAAGCATAATTAACCCAGTGGCATACACCGCATGGTAATGGTTTTTCATGCCCGGATCAATATGATGGTCGACAAATGCGTTCCAGGTGTTGGCACAGGTGCCACGAACACCATCGTCTTTATCGGCAACGAACCGAAGCTCCATCGACGGGATATTAGCCGCATTAATGAACGGAAGATAGTTTCTCTCTTCATTCATCGCGTATGATAAATCGGCGGTTCCATCATGATGTTCGCGGAACTCATCATAAAACAGCTTGCCGCTACCACCAGTACCTCGTTTAAGCCCGTCGAAGATCGCCAGGTGCAATGCGGGATGGCCCTTGACCTCCAAGTTACCTCCAGTAACGACATCATTGATGTCGATGTATACATAGCCCTGTTGCTTCAACTCTTCACGCTGGAATTCCACCCATTCGGTAGACCCCGCCAAATTGTAATTGGTGGCATCCCACAGGATAAAGTAGATCAGACGAGCCGGAGACCATCCCTTTTGCCGTTGAAGTTGAGTTAAAGCCCGCACTAACTCAAGAAGGACGGTGGTGGACGACGCCAGCCCCGTAGCATCGGCTCCGATTGAATCTCTACCGGCACCAACGATGATCGCTTGGCCAGTCACTTCACGTCCAGGAATAGACCCAATCACATTCCATACTTTTTGTATAGGACGAGAATCGGTAGCCACATTGATTTTGGCCTCAACCGAACCATCACCAGAAAAATGATTGTTGCCAAAGTCGACATTGTGCTCTCCTTTAGCTCTGATCTTTTCCAAAATCGTTTCCCCGTCGCTGTGACTAACAGGAAGCACGGGGATCTTTGGGGTGATCGGCAGCTTATCCCACAGTACCCGAGGTACAAACCCTCGTGGTTCTGCCCGTTTGGCGTTAGACCAATCGGGAGAAAGCACACTACCAAACAGTTGGCGTACTCGACCGACGTTGGGACGCAGAATGACGTGATCACGAACATCAGAGTCATACTCGTCGCCACCGGGGGGAGAAATAAGTATCATAGCTTTAGCCCCAAGATTGTGAGCCAAGGCGACTTTTTCCAGCTCGGGGATACCTCCCATTGACGCTACCACCACCCGATCCTGAAATGATACTTGGTTAGTGGTAAGCTTGTCAAAGTCATCGACCGAACCCATTCCCACGTAGACCATTCCGGCGGTAATTTCACCATCGGAAGCCATACCATTGGGAACAAAGGCATGATACGGTAGCAGGGGGTCGGTGCCGTTTCCTGGTTCGTATAAGGTCGCCTGCCAGTCCCCCACTTTAAGTGATGACTGATGAGGCACGGGATAATTGATGTGGACGGGTACTTCTTGAAGGTCACAATGATGAAGACCATTCAGTCGGAACCAGTCGTGAACGTACCGAGCGGATACTAGATCTTGAGCTGATCCAGCTAACCGAGGTTCACGACTAAGATAGGCGAGATTGTCTTCCATATCTGATGGACTGATGTATTTGGCAAAGTTTTGTCCCAAGATGTCAACATCATAGAAATGACCGGAATAAAACGTTCCTCCGGTAGTTCCACTGACTCCCTTTTGTTTAAATGCCAGGGCATGAGTGATATAGAACACGATGGCTAAGACAAACCCCACATAAAGGAGTCGCTTCACCACCAACGGATTACCCATTTTGAGGATAAATCGCTCATATAACAGGTCAAAGTAGTTATATCCTTCCCGTACGGGATCAATCAACCTCTGAATCGGGGCCACCACCAGCGATCGGAGCCCATAAGTAAACTTTTTGGTGGCGAGCTTCATGCGAAAGAGAAGCAGCTCTCGCGGGATGGGGATGTCGTCCTCGATTTCAAACTGCTCGATACCAAGGTCCGAGTACGTCGGAGGCTCGGCCGGCATCGCATGACTACCCTCGTCCGAGGGAAGCCGGGTATATTGGGGCATTGGCTAAGGACACCGCGTTGTGTGGATAGTGCGACTGAATACCTACCGACCCTGCCGCGACTGACATAGACATAGCCGAGACAGGAAGCGAGAAATAGCAAGAGATATAAGGATAATAACATTAACAGTATATATGTGTTGTTAGAGTGTAGTTGGAATTAAGTGAATGATTGGTATTACGATTAGATGGGGAATGATGATCACTGTGGTATCGCACAATCGGAGTAAGTAGTGAGACGATAACCGTAACGATGACGTCGTCGCGTGATGGAAAAAAAGAGAAGCCCGATGCGGGGCTCGAACCCGCAGCCTTGAGATTAAGAGTCTCACGCTCTACCGATTGAGCTAACCAGGCCGGTACGAACGGGCACCCCGACGGTGACTAGATCACTGCTAAGACCCCACGCGGTTGCGAGCCCGCGGTCCATATCTATAAATGGCAGGTTTGGCGACGTTTACGGCCCAATATCATTAAATAACGACTCCATTATCATCCTAGCAACCTACAACCCTAACCTTCTGTCTCTAATTATCACTTTAACCATCGTCTAACTCCATGCCCTGACAACTACCCGTGGTGGCCGACGAATTTCACCTTGATGACATCATCACCAAGGGGAACAATCCTAAAATCCTGCATGTAGTCAAAACCTCAAATTAGTGCCACGGCTCACCTCAAGGTCAACCTCCGCGACAACTCTTTCATGTCTTACGGTTATAACAACGGCTACGGTGGACCTCCGCCCAATCAATATGGAGGTCCTCCCCCTAATCAATACGGTGGTCCTCCTCAGGGCCAATGGGGGCCTCCTCAAGGGCAATACGGTCCTCCTCAAGGACAATATGGAGGACCTCCTCAAGGGTACCAACAACCACGCGGTCCTGGGGGTTATCAACAACAAGGATACCCTCCTCAAGGAGGTCAAGGTCCTCAGGGCGAGACTGGGTACCGTCCGCCTCAAGGTAATCAACAGTTTGGTGGCAATAGCAACATGACGTTCCAGTACTCGAACTGTCAGGGGAGAAAGAAGGCGTTGCTTGTGGGGATTAACTATATGGGCACCAAATCGGAATTGCGGGGGTGTATCAACGATGTTAAGAACATGCTGCGGTTTTTGAACGAACGGTGGGGGTACCTGTGGGATGATATGGTGATTTTGACCGACGATCAACGGACGCAAAACAAGATCCCCACGCGGGAAAACATCCTCCGGGCCATGCAATGGTTGGTCAAGGATGCTCGTCCCAACGACTCGTTGGTGTTCCATTACTCGGGTCACGGTGGGTTGACTAAGGACTTGGATGGAGATGAAGACGAAGGGTACGATGAAGTGATCTATCCGTTGGATTACGAACGCGCCGGCCACATTGTTGATGACGATATGCATGCGATCATGGTGAGACCGTTGCCTCCCGGGTGTAAGTTGACGGCGTTGTTTGATTCGTGTCACCTGGGGACGGCCTTGGACCTTCCTTACGTTTACTCGACCAAGGGGGTGATTAAGGAACCTAATCTTGCTAAGGATTTCGGGATGGACGCCGTGGGTGCAGTGATGGACTATGCTCGAGGTGACGTTGGTGGTGCCCTCGGTATGGTAGGAGGAATGATTAAAAAAGCCATGAACCGACAAAGCGATAGTACTCGTCAACGAGTAATCCAGGCGAAATTCTCCCCCGCCGATGTCGTGCTGATTTCGGGGTGCAAAGATGATCAAACGTCGGCTGACGCTAGAGAAAACGGTCAGCTGACGGGGGCCATGTCGTGGTCATTCATCACCACGTTGAACCAACAACCCAGTCAGCTGTACTTGCTGTTATTGAACAACATGCGGACGTTGCTTCAGGCCAAGTACCTGCAAAAGCCCCAGCTCAGTTGCTCGCACCCTCAAGACATGAATGTCCAATTCATCATGTGAGGTTAAGTAAACTAAATATAAATAACGCGTTGACGACTGGGTTTTGTTTAACAGTTAGAGTCGATTACTCAAGCTTGGAATTTGGTGAAAACTAGCCAAGCAAGTAAAGATGCCAGCTCGAGTTAAGTTTAGTCAAGTAAAATGCGAGAAAGTAGCCAGGCCAAGAAGCCAGTCAAGTAAAGCTGGAGTCCATGAAGGGCTAAATCTTAGTGTTTTGGTGACGGGCTTAGTCGTAGTGGTTCGGTGACGGCTTAGTCCTAGTGTTTGGTGACAGGCTGAGTCATGACGTCATTGAGTATATCAGATCACTTTTTTTCGGAATGGTGCACCGTAAGAACTTACGTGTAATGTAGTAGTAGTCATCGCCAACACATAATACTAGGTTAATAGTAGCCAATATAGGTCCATAGTAACCATTGCTAGATTACCTACTCAAAGATTACATAATCAAGCTCGGAATCGTCCTCTCGATCACGTAATCAATCGCAACTCCCTCCCCACTCAGTTCGCACTGCCCTCTACGGTCATTTACCATCAACCCCTAAGCCCTTCCCATAACCACTGCTTATCCAAGTGTTTGCCATGGCCGAACAGTTTGGACGGGCCAATTCGACTCGATGGAATACTGAGGTGCCTGACTACGATGATTGGGGGCACGAATACGACGATGAAGTGCAACAGCTCGCCGATGTGGCTGAAGAGCTCGAGGAGGTTCACCTGGAAACTGCTAGTGAGCCGGAAGCCGAAGTGGTTGCCGAAGTGGCTAAACTGAGTGTTCAACCTCCGTTAAATCCGTTGGTGTTATCGATAGATCAACCCAGTGATGATGATGATCTGGAGATCGATGATAATACTCCGGTGTATGACCATCAACCACTGACTCAAACGGCGTCTCGACCTCCAGTGCCACCGACCATCTCCATTAGCGGACCTGAAGAAGTACCCATCACTAAACCAGCGCCTCCGCCTCCGCCTCCAGTGCCTCAAGTGACCAAAGTACCCGAAGTGCCAAAAGTGCCCCAAGTGTCTAAAGGTGAAGAAGCCGATGATGAAACCGGCGACGATAGTTACGATAGCGATGACTCGATCCAAGTGGAGCATACTTTGAACGTCGCTAGTCCTAACAAACGTAAGAGTCTTTTGATTGATCCCAATAAGCTTGATGATGAATACTTGGAAGATATCCCCGAGAGTCCGATCAAGGCTCACAAATCAGAGAAAAAACTGGCGCCGGCTGCTCCAGTGGGACCTCCGCCAATCCCCATGTTTGTCATTAATCACGACTACGATAAGGATTTGCCTACCGATGATAGTTGGGGTACTCCTCGGGAAACTCCTCCTACTGAAGATATAAAGCATCCGGTACCTAACCAACTTAAAGAGGAAGAAGAGGAGGAGGAAGAAGCTGAAGCAGAACAACCACACGTTGACGATTACCAGTCTCGTACCGTGGCATTACCCGAAACCGATGATATCGCATCTCGTCCATCAGATACTGATGGTATCACACAACCGCCTCCGGTAATGGCTGAACCAGTCAATCGTAAGCTGACGAAAAGAAAGGCTCCTACCGGTCCTAAACCTTTGGAGGACCCCGATTTCAACATCGATCACGCATTGCCTCAAACTAACTATTCCAACCATAACCAGTCTGAACCAATCAGTAACGCATCCCAACCGGCTCCGCTTGTGCTTTCAATTGATAACGACGTGCTGGATTCTCTGGATGATAACTGGGGCCACAACTCCGACGCATCTTCCGATAGTGATATCGATGAACCTGTCCCCTATAGTGCTCGCGGACGAGTGTCTGATACTGATTCCGATCACTCTGACCCTACTCCTGATTTGAATATTACCAAACTGAGACTGAACCACACTCCTATTGCCTCGCCTCGTCAACCAGTGGATACTACCATGCTCGATGATCTTATGCATGACATTGAAAACGTGTCCTATGGCGAACCCGATGATGCTGCCACCGAATCGGAGCCGCCTCGCAAACCTCTGGGAGCTAAGGAGCTTCCCGAGATCGACACTGGTGACTTTTCGCTGTCGTTTGCTCGGTATATGGACCAAGAATGGCTGGAGAACCCCATCACTCCCCTTTCTCCGGCCCAGCTGATTCTGATGCACCAGGACTTTGTCCGAAGTGTTAGTGATCGTCGACTGCTGGTACGAAAACCACCTTCAGCCCGGGCGGCGCTCGTATCGATGGACTATTCGCACATCGCTGATGCTGTTAGCAACTACATGGATGACGACCTGAAGACAATCGATCTGGGTAAGCGTTTGGAACGACTTCGTGATGATGCGCTGGTGGCAGAAGAAGCGCTGGTGATGCTGCTGGAAGCGTCATTTACCAAAAACGACGACCGCAACGGCATTCCGCCACCTCCTCCACCCAAGATCGACGTCGATATGTCCAGTCGGCGGTCTCTGGCGCAAACCCTTGGTGGGTTCGGACAATGGAAACCCAATACCCTGACGTTTCGCGACCAATTTATCAATGATCAAGCCGATCTGGACTCCGAGAGTAATACTATCATCGAAACCAACTATCTGAAGTTCACTCAACCTCGTCTGCGGGTGGTTCTGGAAGTTCCTCTGCTACCCGAGACTATCGACGTGGCGATGCCTCGTATCGATGAAGACGACGATAATTTGAGCAGTGATAGTGATAACCGTCGCATACTGGTGGACACAGTAGGGTCATCGGTGCTTGCTCCGCCTACATCCAAACCAGTGTTCCATGAAGAAAAGCTTACTCCGAACCCGCTGATGGAAGAAGTACATGAAGACAAGCAGCCCCAACGGTACTCCAGTTTATTAGATGGCATCGACAACCCTAAGGTGCCTGAAAAACAACGGTATCTGAGTTTATTGGTGGATGGACGTGATCGTCTGGTGCTGAATGCCACCGACAAGCTGGTGGACACCATTGTCGCTACTCCGGCGAGCGACCCTCCGCCTACTCTTCAAGAGGTGAATCTTCTGGAGCCGACTGCCGATACCTCGATCGAAGAGGATGATAATGATAATGATTTGGCCAAAAGTGAATCGAGGCCTACGTCGCTTGCCCTGCTTAGTCAACCCCAAGAGGCTACTGCCACCATTGCTGATCCAGCTTCGGTAACGTTCATCCCTAAAAAGTACCCGGTTCTGGACTGGAAACTGATTGTGCTGACGGGACAACCCGTGGACAAGATTGCCAACCTCAAATCCGCCATCGAGGCTGAATGCAATTACGATACTGGCCTCCGTATGTGGCTTGAAGTGGTGGTGAGACAGCAAAACCAAGAGCCCCAGATGACTAACGGACGTATTGCTACCGAAGCTTATCAAAATGCCACCCATCTGGACATCCGTCGTCACAATTCAATCAATACCAAACAAGTCATTGGTGACGTGAAGGATAGTTTGGTGGCAGCAGCCCCTGCGGCGAGAAGTTTTGGCAAGAAGTTCTTCAACAAGAGTAAGAGTTTGATGAAGAAGGCGAACTAATCCCCTTAAATTATGATAGAAATGATTTTTATGGTAACGACATGTTTAGAGAATGTAACACCCTCATTGGGGCAAGTACACGAAATTAACGAAGTAAGATTTTGAAGTGTCCTGCGTCCAATCATTTGATTAGGTATACATATATGATGACCACCTCACAGAGGTGCCTGCATCCCCCTAATGATGGCAGTATGCCCGTAAACGCAAGATCTACTGATGTTAAGGAGTCGAGGAACATTTATTAGCTATTATCTGTGGGATTAGTCTTGGGCAAAAATAATATCAGTAGAGAGTATACATACACATGCGCTATGTACACCTGATGCTACATTGGACGCTCACAAAAGCTGGTTCACAAGTGATGACAAGTAAAAGGGTATAACATAGTTGTCCTGTTTAAGTGTGGTATGATTTATCCTGATGTAATTGATGAGCGACACAATCAGCATTTACGACTATTTCGAAAACGATACATTTTAGTCGGTTGGCTCAACTACGAATACCACCACTACACACCTTTTGATCCGATAGCAATGTTGGTGATCACGTGTAATCTAAAAGTAATTACGATGAAAGTGTGCTCTTAATTATTTTCGACCTAAAATGGCATCCAAAGCTTGGATAGAATGTAGAACTGGTAGCGTTAGCTTTCAATGAAACAATAGTGAATGCTTACAGAATAAAAGATAGATCTGTTTGAATCTCAGGAGCCATGGATGACGATCAGAGATATTTCTTCTTGGTATTGAAGTTGAGCTCGTTTCAAGTCCATTGTTAATGATGAAATGATCAACATAATTTCTTTGAATGTAAGACTTCGAAGGTTAAAGGTTAAGTCTACTAGGGTTGTTATTTTCACGGCGTAAATTACACAAATGGCTGGTTTCATTTCCAGGTTGATCGAGGTTGTCATTGGTGAGCCATTTTAGTCGGGGGTTCGAAGGAGTGCTTTACAACCGTCGCACAAATCCTTTAATTAAGAAATGGCTGGTGCCGATAACTCCAAGGTCGAGTTAGCTGCCCCGTTCCTTAAGATCAGCGTTATGCCCCCTGGTCGTCAATCAAGGGGTCCTCTAGCTTCGGTGATCGTGACAACAACGACCCCCAATTAAGGTTAGGAAGCCGAGGTAATTTTCGACCTACGGCGTCCTCGTATCAAATGACTGCATTGGGGTTTAATTAGTCACCGCACCCTGGTGATCACGAAGGTTTATGTAGAGTGAACGATTAGACAGCGTTGGACCCTGAGTTTAATGTAGGTGGAAGTAAAAATTTAGCCGCTACAATTATGGTAAAGTAGGGAATAACGGGACTGGTACTAGCACCTTCCTTTTGATCGTGTCACGGTGTAAATTAGGGAAAACATCCAATAGTTGTGACGACGATCGGAGGTCGTAAATTATCTCTACTACTTCGTCGTCCTACCAACTGCCGGAAGCATAGACTTCGTCGTCTTTTGGAGTTGGCTTGACAACAAAATGCACCACAAGCCCAGGGATGCATCCCCGACATCGACACCAATAATATAGGGTTTGCCGGCACACGTTGTCCACACGACATCATTACAGGCTTTGGTAGTCTACACAACAACGTAGGTCAGGGTCCGCGATGATCTCAGCAGCATGTGGAAGATACCGATAAGCACATGATGCCGTGAAACAATCGCCAACGGCGACGGCAACTGGAAAGATAGTTGCCAACATCGATTAATCGACATACATGCGATGTCGTATTATTTCGTCAATGGTTAATGGTTAGGGAAGGGTTGAATGATGCTTAATTGGTTCGAGATTGGGGCGATTATATGGTTGCGACGTCTACGGGGAGGGATCGCAAAGCAGGTCCCATTTAGTCAGCACGTCGGGAACGACATTCCCCTGCAACCGTATTCGTGATCTGCCAAGATGCTGGCGATCACTACTTAGAGAGGGGGTCGTGCGATACCCAAATATGATGAAAGGTCGTTCATTTACCGAGAAATCGCGATTACCGCCAATTTTGAGTTTCGCATTACGACCTACCTTCATCTATACCCACGTAAACTGGGCAAAACGATATCTAAAACTTATATAAACAACCAAACACATATAATAATGGCATTAACAACCCAGCAGGTAAGCCGTTACTAGGAAATTGGGTTAAAATTTACTGATGGGTGGTTAGGGTGTAACCCTAATCACGTGCGCGAATTTTTCACCGACGACCCCTCGGCGGTGCCAGTCGCGCCCGACCTACCCTGCGATCAAAATTGAAAAATTTTCCTAGCGGTTTTTCCCATCTCTATCAACCATGGTTAACGCTATCTTGTCCAAGAAGAGAAAGCTTGTCGCTGACGGTGTGTTCTACGCCGAATTGAACGAATTCTTCTCGAGAGAATTGGCCGAACAAGGGTACGCTGGTGTCGAAGTGAGAAAGACCCCCACCAAGCTCGAAGTCATCGTCAAGGCCTCGAACACCCAAGGTGTTCTTGGTGAACAAGGTCGCAGAATCCACGAATTGACCTCGTTGATCGTCAAGAGATTCAAGTTGCAACCCGAAGGGATCGTCATCTACGCCGAAAGAGTCGAAGAAAGAGGTCTCTCCGCCGCCGTGCAAGCCGAAGCCTTGAAGGCTAAGTTGTTGAACGGTTTGCCCATCAGAAGAGCCGCCTACGGTGTGCTTAGATTCGCCATGGGTGCCGGTGCCAAGGGTGTCGAAGTCGTCATCTCGGGTAAGTTGAGAGCCGCCAGAGCCAAGTCGCAAAAGTACATGGACGGGTTCATGATCCACTCGGGTCAACCCACTCGCGACTTCATCGACATCGCCATCAGACACGTGTTGATGAGACAAGGTGTCTTGGGTATCAAGGTCAAGATCATGAAGGACCCTGCCACCAACAGAGTCGGCCCCAAGGCTTTGCCCGACGCCGTCAAGATCTCGGAAGCCAAGGACGAAGACGAAGTCATCCCTGCTCCCACCGTCAAGGTCTACAACAAGCCCGAAGCTGCTCAAGAAGCTTAAGGTGTGTACTAATACTATTTCACGATTTAAATTACTGCAAATGGACTCTGTCAACTAACTCGTAGACTAACTATGTATTCAACCTAGTAGATCATAGTACTGATCTCCCAGTACTCCTTGTGCTTGTGCGGTGTACCTTACATTGTGATTACGCACTTTGATCTGTGTCCTTTCAACAACAAACCCTGACGTATCCGATGGTTCCGAGGATATTCACGGCGAAACGAGTGCTTCTAGCGCTTGTGGTGGTGCCAGTGCTTTGGTTTGGTGTGCTCTATGCCTTTCCTGAGCCCCCAGTGAGCCATGTTCTTGGGGAATCCCATGACCAACCAAACCCCGTTTATCAACGATGGCGATACAAAAACGTCGACGATTTCAGTGGGATTCATGCCAATGCCCTTTGTGGTGAATACTTCCACACGTTGGGCTCGTCCTATGCCTTTGATCCGATATCTGAGGTGGACTTCTTAGTGTATGATCGAGACCGCTATTTGTGGGAACATATCAAGAACCACAAGATGGAACACGGGGTTGATGGTAACTACAAACAGGTTATTGCTCAGCGGTACGCTAAACACGCTCACGAAGTCGCTGAAGCCGAGGAAGCCATGGTGACGGCATTTGCTCATATGAGAGTATGGGGCCACTGTCTGCTCTACACCAAGCTTGAGTCCGTGGACGACGTGATGAAATATGGCAAAGTTGGTGGGTTTGAACGAGTATTCTATCCGTGGATTCGGGAGCAAACCCCGTTGTTTAACCAATCTCATGATATCCCCATTACTGATGGTAATAAGCCTCAGAAGCTGACGGTGGACGAAGGGTGGATTCAACAGTACTTACGTCGTCTGAACGGACGAGGGGTTGTGATCTATGCTAATAACGAGACCGCAGCGATGGTACCAGCACTCATCCTGGTCCTTCGTCTCCATCAAAATGATCTCCCCATCCAGATTATGACGTTGGGAGCAGTACCATTGAATCGAACTGCCATTGAAAATGTGGCTCAGGGTTCATTTGTGCCGCCACTGTCGTTTTCTAGCTATTTAAAGGTGGAAAACTTGAAGCGTCCCAGTGAGTTCCGTCGCCAACAAGTGACTTATGTGGATATCGCTCCAGCGGTCGAGGGAGTCGATGAAGCACTGCTCAAGGAATTGGCAGCGATATTCACTTCGTTCGAGGAGTTTGTGCTCATGTCCCCATTAGCGGTGCCCATGGTACCTCCCTCGGCCTTTTTTGACATTGAAGGATACTCCGAGTCCGGGATGCACCTCTACTTACGTCCCAACTACTTTGACGCTCCCAAACACCCTCCCGTGGGTCAAGAAGCCGTTAACCGACTCCTCAAACTGCTTCGACCGACAGATATGGACCTGATGGTGTTTGGACTCAATCATGATGATGATGGTTTTGGTAAAGATATTGACGATACGGTGGCGGTCCTCAACAAGAACAAGGTGCTTCTGGGACTCCTCATCAGTGTGAATTTGCGTCGCCATCCCCTTAGTGGTGTGAGTGATGTCGACCTCTTCTGGCTCGGACAACACGTCTCGGGGGTACCGGTCCGAGTGAATGTGCATCCGGCAGTGGCTGCGGGAGTCGTCAGTGATAACCATCACAAAAGCAGCGACACGGCAATGTCGGACGAGGTGTGCCTGCTGTCATGGGGCCAGTTATCGCGTCAGGACCATCCCGAGTTGTACTACGTTACCGGCCACAACCTAGTCAACTGGCACCGTGAGCCGCTGTTCAAAAGTCAGATGATGCTGAGAGTGGGTCAAGCCAAGCCGATGGCGGTAGAAGTGGTGTTAAAGCCTCCGGGGGTCACCAAACCGTTACCGATCAACGAAGACCACGACGAACCCAACCGCCCCTGGATCGTCCAGACTCAGTTTGACCGAGGCTACCGCTACTGGTGTGCCTACAACATCCTCGGGAGCGCTGTCGATGACCATCGGGGCGTCGTCATCTCGATCTCCAATATCAAAAAGGCGAGGTACCGCTACTTGGTCGACGCATACGACACTTATGTGGCCGATGTCGGTGGGGCGATGCCGTGACCCCGAGGCGACGCGGGATTATTTCCAGTTGCTAGGGTATGCTAAGACGCTAGCAGAAGACGCTAGCAGATTGTCCCAGCAGATGCTGCCAGCCGATGATGCCAGCAAAAATGGGTCATCACCAAGAATGGGCTCATCGCCGACGTCATGATCTAATCCTTCGCTGTGCCTCACGAGGTCAGGGGGACTCCGTAAAAGAAAGTCAAAGCATCGGCTATTGTTTCGACCCCGATAAGCATTTCGCCTAGGTGCGGTGTCGGACACCTCCGACGGAATGCTAGCGACGACTCACAAAACCCCGTGAATGGGGTGGTTACACTAAATACACATACTACACACATCACCACGATCTCGGACGAGAGGGTCCCCGCTCCGCCTCGTTGCTAAAGCCCACAGAAAAAGCAGGTGACAAGCATCTTGCTGCCGATATAGGTTAAACTCACCTCTCGACCCACTCAAGGAACTGGATACGAAGCAACAGACGATGACCTTTTGTGACTAGTTATTTTTTGTTTTTTGTTTTTTGTTTTTTTTTTGTTTTTTTGCTAGGCAGGCGGCACGATAAGAGCTCCCCATGGGTCTAGGGGACTTACACCGTTGGCAAAGGGAAGGGTTTGCCGGGTTGAACGCAGGCGCGCATGGCATATTGCCTGTGGTCCAACGTCCGGCACGATGGCGTCATCGGACGCATGGCGCCAGCGTCAATCTCCCTCGACCGTCTCCGGTTCGATGGCGGGCACTAGCGCGGTGAATGGACCCCGAATAACTAAGGTTGCACCGTGGTGAATGTCGTTGCCATGACGACACCGACAACACGACCACCGAGATGAGACTTGATCGACTAGCCAATAACGGAGCAACCGGAGCAACCCGTGGCTCAGGTACACCATTGTCCTTTGACTGAATAATCCCTCAGCGATCCCAGGGGCTTGGGGCTATCTTGTCGAGGGGACACGGCAACCTGGCGATCGACACGCGGGCGTTGCCAAGCGTTAGCGCCCGCATGGCACCAACGCCTATAGCCCTGCAAGGGTCTTTAATTTCTGGTGGGGGAAAATATGGTGCTGCGGGGCGGACGGCTACAGGACCCCTGCAAGGCAACCTCGACCACTCCCTGGCAACAATGGGGAAAATAGAACGGTCGTGCAGCGAGGCGCCAGACCGCTCAGATGATCTCGCACGCCCCCGCCTCACCCGACAGGTTAAGCTTTACACAATACCGCACGGGTTGTCCGTGAAACCAAACCCCATTAAGGTTCGTCACCAAAACCCCAAATAGTTGGAGGTTTCCATTGTTACGAGGATTTCCCAGTGTAGTGGAGGCTTTAGCCTCGTTTGGGATAAGGCTGGTAATTTTTAGCTATTTTTGGCTATTTTTGGGTTATGTGTGGGGTGTGTTGTTATTGGGTTAGTCGTTATTTGTTGTTAGCCATCGGCTCTACCTACTGTGTAGAACTACTTTGAGACTGAGGTCTGTGTAGAATTACATGAGACATCGACAAACTCGACTAAGGCCTGTGTAGAATTACTTCGAGGACAAACTCGACTGAGGCCTGCGTTACTTCGAGACTTCGAGGACAAACTCGAACGTCAGCACGGCGAGACTGAGACCGATGATGATGATGAGCATCCACGCCACTCGGTTGGTGTTTTTCTCGTTGATCAGGTCGGTGACGATGTCAGCAAACTCGAGAAACACTCGGCACCGGTCGTTGATGACTTGGACTCGTTGGTCGATCTCGAGGTAGTCGCGGACGGCGGTGTAGAGTGGATGGAGAGCCGGCTCCAAGTCCCAAAAGAAGTCCGGGGTGTCGAGGATGGAGCTGGAAAGGTTGACGTCAACTTTCAATTTGAAGATCTTCCCCAGTTTACGAAGGAGCTGGGTCCGTTTGAGTCCTAACCTCCCAGTAAGGGCGAGCTTTTTCGGTAACTTGGAGATCAGTTGGAGTCCGTTGACCACCCTCAGCTCAAATAAACAGAGCTTGGTCAGTTGGGCAATGGCGTGGGACATCGTCAACTTGATGAGGTGGTCGGCCAGGCGAAGGGTGATCATATCGTTGTAGATGCGAGGCCGGTGCACCAGCGGGTCGTAGTCAAAGTGGAACTCCTCTGTCTCGATATCCTGTTCATCGATGGGGTTAATTAACATGGTATCGTCGTCGGCAAACGCAAGGTCGGCGAGGATATTCTTTTCGTGAGTTTCGCTAAAGTTCCAGAACACAACGATCCCGTAAGCAAACACGAACATCTCGCCATGGTGACGGGTGGAAGAGGCCGGCTCCTCCACCTGGGGCAGCGGGGGTTGCAGCAGCAGCAGCAGCAGCGATGGTTGCGTCAGCAGCAGCGGCACTTCGGGAGCAGTAGCCACCACTTCCTTCAGGGTTGCCAGTCCCAGGGGACTGGGAGTTTGGTCTTGAGATTCGCTGATGTTAGGAGGAGCAAAGAATTGGGGTTCCAGAGGGTCAAACGGGGCTCCAGTATCGTTTAACCCCGGGTCCATCGAATAGTTCCCCGCATCTTCGGGTGTCTCCACCCCCAGGTAATACTCATAAAGATGGTTCGTTTGTTCGGTCTTGGTGATGAGCTTCTCCATGTGACGAAGTTTCGGTAAGAGCTTAGCCAGATTATTCAGTTTGACCCGGTACCCATCGGTCCCTGGTAATAACGGTAACGTGTAGGGGACGTAGAGTGCTTCTTCGTAGAGCCGAGGACGCACGCCGTGGTGCTGTTTAAGGAACTTGGATACCGCCAAAAGGTTGAATTCCTCGCACATGAAGTAGGCGGTGGTCCGACTGAACTCATGGGCCCGTTCTTCCTTCAGCATGAGCTCTGCCCGCAGACGATCAATTTCCTGAGCCATTGATGGCAGCGTCAGGTCCTGGCGACGACGAGGCGATGGTTGACGCGCCAGAGGCGGTTGTAGGTCCAGAATCAGGTGTTCTTCATCGCTACTGCTATCTTCAGGAATGAGCACCAACTTTTGCGACGTTTTCGACGTTCTTTGAGGCAACAGCAGCGAAAGCTTGGGAATGCTGCGGATATTGCGTTTTGCCAGTGCCAGGGGGAGTTGAAGCTTGCCCTTGGCGATGCGTTTGGTCAGCGAAAGCAACAGCGGGAGTCTCAGCTGGCCCAGAGGGATATCCAGCGAGTTCAGAAGGAGCTTATCCACCGAGATATCGGTATACCGGTTTTTCATCGGACCAAAGCGTCGATGGAGCGCTCCTTCGTGTTCCAGCTGACTGAATAATGGTGGTTGATGATGGTGGGGCCCCGATGCCAGCAGAGGAGCACCGGAAGCAGCATTGGAAGCGTTAGAGTCATTAGAGGATGTCTGATCATGACCATTGGTACCATACTCGGTTGCCGGAGCCAGTTTAACCGGTTTCTGCTTCAGTTGGGCCTCGCGCTGCTGTTGCTGTTTGCGGAAATTGTGCCCGGCAAACGGAGCCCGAGCCCCCTTGATCGCATGCTGACGAGAGTCGGTGACAAGGATCAGGGGCGACCGTTTGGCAGTGGGTTTTTCCGAGGTGTGGGGAGTGGTTGGAGGGGGAGACGTCTCGCCCATGGTTGCGAATGGTTAGACTTCCCACGTTTTCGCACCATCAGCCAACCAACGATGCCACTGTAGAATAGGATACAATAGGAAGGATATGGATAGTGACACTAGCAGGTAATTGAGTAGTGGTTGATTGAGTGGTTATGATTTGGTTGGTATCTTTTTTTTTTTAGGGAAAATAGGGTTAAGGTGAGGACGAGGATTCGAACCCTCGGTGTGGGGTACCGATACTAAGCCCTCTCCCTAGAAAATGCGCTTGAATAGGATATTAACAATAATCCCGATAAATGTCAAAAAGCCCCAAGTCCACAGTGGCGATGCCGAATGCGTCTAACCACTGCAGCAAGCTCGGTGGCAAATTGTTCGGTTTGCGGTGCCTACTGCGGCAACCATCGTCCCATGCCAATTAGCCGAGCGAATACGATAGTCTATCGACCTCGATGGACCCAGTCTAGACCCTTGTCGCTCCCCCAAAGCCGTTAGCCGGAACCAGAGACCCATGCAGCGGTAATCTTTTCCGGCACCATTTATCTCTAGCCTTGGGCTCGTGTGACGAACGAATGCCGTTTAGCTTTTTAATAAAAAAAAATACTAAAATGAGTGATGACAAAAGCCTTACAAATGACGACTAAGAAGCCCTAGAAGATATCGTAACCACTGACTTCTTCAACCATTACATCGACGATGGTTTTCTGGAATCACAACTGGAATTTTTCACTGTCAGTGATTTACTGTACGTTTGGTTAAACTTTACTGAGTTTGCCACTAAACGCTCACGCCAGCCTCACCCAGGGTCCCGATGTCGTTTAACCCCTTAGAGGAGGGGATAAAGTCGAACAAACCCAGGGCTTACGCTAGCACTGCCTCACCACTGACGACGGCTACAGACAAACAATGGTCACTTAGTCCCGGTGCGTCGTCGACACGGACAATGGGATATTGGATGCCGTTTTGCGCTGCAGGAGACGCACACAAAAACCTCGTGAGCCGTTGAACAATCCCGGGGGTCCGGTGATTGTTGCTGTGAGTTGGTGTAAGTTGGGTTAGACGACGGGGACTGTGGTTAGGAGGCCCGGGCGCGGTCACGTGACCAAGACTAGCGATGGATGTATACCACACTATGATGAGGGTAGAGTATAGCAAAAGTGGAGGAGAGAGTTATCAAAACGTAGGTACCTTATCCTTATCCATTTAGCTATATACATCTTCGTGCGGAGCACCACTCAGTGCTTATCCTTGGCCTCATATTCTTGCTTCAACTTAGCAATCTCGGAGTCCGAAAGAGGCGGGATGGGAATATCATCAAACTCATCCTTGGCAAGCTGCTGCCACGTATAGTAGTACACTGCCAACGGGATCGCCGAAAAGATCGCCAACCCAATCATGTTCTTCTTGAAAAATGGCGCCCGCACCCGGTACAACGCCGGGGTCATCTGGTGGGTCACAGGGTCTCTGTACCGCGTCTGCCCTCTCCTATACTGTTAGTAAAACGCTTGGGTTGTTAACAAATCGGTCGGAGTAACCACTTACGGAGCACCAATAAATCTACCCATGGTCGATGGTTACGGGGAATGAAAACTGGGATTCGAAAGCCCCCAGTGCGCGCACTCTCAGAAAAAAGATTCCTCACCACAATCACATCATCACCATCAACAGTACTATAGGGTCACCCCACCACCCCCACCATTTCTCGCTTGTCGTCGAGGTTCCAGACTTCGAACACGCTAGGTTCCATACGTCTACGTACACGTTCGAAGCGTCGGGGCCTAGACGCCGTCGTTCGTATGGGCCTGCCGCCGATGTCGGCAACGAAACTCCGACGACGCTCGCCCCCTAACCTTGTTCACGATTTAGGTAAGCGCCATCCGCTTACCTAACACAAGACACCCCCCCGCCTGTCAGCAGCTAGGAAGCACCCCTCCAGCAGCCCCTATGCCGGCAGTCATGCACCGTACAAGTAAGCAAGACGCCCGTTGGCTCCCCTGCCATCGACCCTCCTAATGCACCACCACCAAAGCCCTCAACCGTCGGGTTTGTGCCCGTCAACGGTCACTAATCGGCAGGCACCACTAACCTTTTTCGGCACCCCGGATCCGTTTCTGGAGCCTGATTGGGAGTTGGGGATTGGGTTAACCGATGGCTTAGTGGTTGTCGAACGGTTATGCACCTCGCTTACTAACACACGAGGTGCTAGCGGCTATTGCCGGAGCCGAGGTGAAGAGCCGCAGCGTCAGGGACGGACCATTTGCTTGGCTCGAGGATCAAACGATGCAACCGTCAGTCGCAACTGTCGATGGATGGCCCGACAAAATCAAATGCCTCACTTTTTATCCCGACACAAATCGCCCCTAGCGGCAAGTGACGTGGTGACGAATGGGGTGATTCTTTTCTGACGTCCGGGTATAGTTGACCTACCAGAGGTGTCATTCAACGGTTGTCCCTAGTGATTTAACTTGCGTTTACGCCGTTTGAGATACGTCAACCGATACGTCAAACCGTTGGTCGTTAGCATGAAAAATTTGTGACTTTTTTGGCTCGGCTAATTACACACTTTTTGCTCACAAGGTGGAGGGATCGGCAAAATAACTCCAACCCCTCCAGGGGTGGGGGTTGGGTATTATTAGACAGTTAGTAAGCGCAAGGTCCAGGACTAGGATCCAGCCTTGACTTTGCCTCCAGGACTAAGACCAAGCCCTGTACAGACCTGCCTTTTATGACATTACTTACCTTTTATTACCTTAGTCACCTTTTATTTCCTTAGTCACCTTTTCTTATCTCTCCCTCTTAAACTTGAGTTTAGAACTCTGAAAACTTAACACAGTTAGATTACAGCAACAACCTTAACCCATATCTGATTATTCAGAAGTTGTTTACGTCTACGGTTTGTTCTATCAGTAGATATACTTAGTGCTATTGATACTTTCAGTGACTGATCCTTCACTCAAAAATTAAAGTGTCAGTGCCATGGTAAACCTTTCAATCATCTTGACTGCGAGTGGTATTCCAAGCTAAGTAGTTTACCTCTTGTTTTCCAGGCTTAGTGGTTTACGTCTTGTTTTCCAGACTAAATAGTATACCATTTGTACTCCAAGTTGAGTAGTTTAGCACTTGTACACTAGGCTTCGTAGTTTACCTCTTGTATTCCAAGCTAAGTAGTTTCTTCTTGTATTCCAGGCTAAGTGTTTGGGCTAAGTGTTTAGGCTAAGTTTTAATAATGAGTGAGACGCCATAACGTCACCCGAGCCTGTTCGTTGGCAATCGCCAACATGCTGTTGTCGGGAGCAAACTTCACTGCCGTCACCTTCCCCAACGGGGTCCCCAGCGTCGGCCAGTTGGGGAATACTCGTGCCAGAGGCAAGTGGACTATTCGCAAGAGGTCTCGCTTACCTTTCAGAGCAATCACCAACATTTGACCATCGGGAGAGAACTCGAGGGTCAGAATGGGGTACACCAAGTTACCCACGGCACGGAGGGGTTGAGGAGTGGTGCCAGCGTCGAGGGCAGCGGTCAACTTAGTACAATCGTAGATGTTGACGATCCCCAGTTGAGTGCCGACGGCTAACCACCGGTCTCGAGGACCCCCATAGGCAATACAGGTGATGTTAACCCCATCATCGTGCCATTTACGCACCGGTTGGTTGATGTTAACTCCCTTGGCTCCTGCCGATTGATTAAGAGCAAACTCCCACATATCACCAGCAGTGGAAGCAATGAGCAATCGCAGTTCATCGTGGGAAAACGCAAGGTCACCGACGGTACCTTCCACCTTCATCCCTCGAGCCCACTGCCCCAGAGGGTTGAGTAAGTTGCACCAGCCATTGTCACCTTTGAGCCCGATAAACGTCCCCTTTGGCAGCAATTTGAACGCTTCAAACAGCTCCTGGTTCGCTTCGTGTCCGTAGAGCCGCAGAATCTTCTCCACTTCTCCCAGAGTCACGTCCCATTTGTTCATATACTTTCTTCGACCCCCAGCGTAAATGATAGTATCATCGCCTCGAGGATAGAATTGACACAGATTGATGGGAGTGTGACGGAAATGGACCAGCGTGATGAACGGGTTTTGCTCGCCATCGATGTGGTACACTCTTACCGTCCGGTCAAACCCTGCCGTGAGCAAAAGCGGGTGAGTAGGATGGAAATCGACGGCCTGAATGGATCCTCTCGATCTCCGTTGAGCATTAGCATCCTTTAACCGCACAATGGAAAGGTGAGCTGCCAGCATAAGCTTAGGCTTGGTCTTGGTGAGGTACAGCACCAGCAGGGCCAACACCGTGGCCAAATCCCGTGATTTGGGCTTGCCATCGTCGTCACCTTGGTCATCCAGACTGTTAGCCTCATCGTCGTGGTTTTCCCACTCCTCAACCCACTGAGGACGAGGGTAAATGCGCTCGAATTGGCTTCGGAGCCGGTGGACGTAACTATGACCACCAATGACGTTATCGTCGTCGTATTTGCGGAGCTTTTTGAGCTTTGCCAGTTGAGTAAGGTGCACCGTAACTCGTTCATCATCAGAATCGGCCCAGGCATCGTCTTCATCGTCCCCGGACGTGGCATCGCTATCGACATCCATCGCGTCGACTCCAGCGGCTTCATCGTCAATCACGAACAAATCGTCATCTTGAAGCGGTTCGCTATCACTATCATCATCACTCAGTTCGAGGTTATCACTGGAGTAACCCTCAGCATCGTCGGCATCGTTATAGAGCGAGTCGATCTTGGCGAGGTTAGCATGGAACCCTTCGGTGTCACCAAACACGAGGCGAGTGAGCTCGAGTTCCTCGGCATCAGGGGCCTCGACTTGTCTGTCGTGATCGGCTACCATGACTGTTTTGGGAGGTATTGGGGTTGGAGGGGTGGGGATTGGATGGGGGTTGTCGTATGAAGCTGAGGTTCGATGGGTGCGATGAGGTGCGCGATGAGGAGACAGTGAGGAGACAGTGAGGACACAGCGAAGACGGATAGGACTAATTAGAGAGAGGAGATAGAAAATGAAATAAGTAGTGATGAGTGTGGGTAGCGGTTGATGATGAATATAGAGCAGATGTTGATCGCACAAAGTAAAGATTAAGTACAGTAACTAGACGTAGACGACTAGAAATTGAGAGGACTAGAGATTGACGACTAGAGATTGAGATGACTAACCAGAGAATCACACTAACCAGCTAGCGCTAAATCACTTTATCTAGAACTTGGTCACAATAATTGGAGATTGATCATACTAACTAGAGAATCACAATCACTAGAGAATCCTAGTGATTGGAGATTCACAGTAACTAGTACTGGATTATATTAACTGGAGATTGAGAAGAATAACGAGAGACTTATTATAACCAGAGAATACCGACCAGATCACAAAAAGTACAGATAGATCATATTGACTAGAGATTGATCATACGAACAAGAGGATTAATATAACCTGAAAATACTAACCAGAAAATTATGATAATTACCGATCGATCATATCAACTAGAATTTGAGGAGACTAGAACTTAGTCATAAGGGATAGTTAGCTAAATGTGTATCGAAACCACAATAGCATTTATGTCAATGGTTGAGTACTTTTGTTATGTGATTTACCACTATAGTCTTGGGTGAATTATATCGCGGTATTTATCCTATTAACATGCTAACACCCCAATAGCTTTCTATATGCACCTTTGATGTTTTTTTGACAATGACACGTCTATTTCAACTGGCGAACAAACGTGACAAAGTACTTTTTGAACCCCTTGACGTCGTTCTTGGCCAAGTTCACACACAAGTCGTCGGTGTACTCCAGCGCAAGCCCCATCGTCCCCAAGTAGTTGCGTAACCACGCAAGATAATCGTCGCCCCGCTTATCGTACATCAGCTTGAGCAAAAACGCAATCTCTTGTGCCACCAACCGGTGCTGGGCGTCATCGGCATTGAACGTCGCCAGAAACGGCACCTCGAACGAAAGCGTCGTCACTCGTTCCATCAAAAACTGATCGATACCATCCAATGGCGCCAACAGCGCCGCTCCCGGGTCGGCCTTATCGTCAAGACTACCACCGACGCCGCCGAAAATCTGCACCAAGTTTGCCAACTGAGTGATGGCCATTTTGGCGGTGTTGCCGTCGCCGGCGACATCGCGCGCCCATTCTAAAAGAGCTTCCAACACCACGGGGAACTCCTGTTTGTTCAGCTCCAGCACTAACAACAGCGCCTGGTGGTTGAGCACAAGCCCCAGAAGCAACAGCACTAACAGCCGCTTCAACGTGTGCTTATCCCGGTGAACATCGGCAATGAGCGCGTCGTCGTCACTGGCTTTGGTCATCAGCAACACTTTGTCAAAAACTGGCAGAAGGACGTTGTTAAGTAACGAGTAAAGTTCGGGATTCTTCTTGAACGCGTGGGACAACTGGCCCAAAAACAGCAAAAAGTCCAGAAGCTCCAAAAGCTCGAGATCAGGGGCGCCGACAATCACCGCCACGAGCTTCAGCAACGGGCCGGTGATTTGGCCTCGCAAAATCGGCAATAGCCGCAGGAAGGTCATCCGGGCGGCGTTGCGCACCCCTTGGTGCTTGGGCATCCGTTCAAGAAGGATGGTGATCGCCAGGGCGGCGTCGCCAAACTTAGCGATGACGCTATCGGGAGCGTTATCGCCTTCGCCATCGTCATAGCCTTTGGCAACCGTACCAATGGCAATGATATCATCTTGAGCCTGAAGCGCGGCCATGTCGTCACCACGACCGACACAGGCTTCGAGGTCGGCGAAGAGGGGCGCCAAAATGTGGTTTAGTAACGCAACCTTTTCCTGGACTTGGTGAGAGCCAAGGAGCGCCGTGAGAAGCGCCACCAGCTCCAAAAGGTATAATTGGCCCAGGAACGTCAGATTGACCTGATTTTCCTCGAGGGGAACCGCTTCGATTTTGAGAAGTGGCAGTAACTTCACCGTCAACTCCTCGACAAACAGCGCCGTGACCCCCGTCGGTTTGGTGGTCTTGAGAAAGCGGTAGAAGCAGTACCACGCGCGCAAGCGGACCTTGGTGTCGGCGCTGAACACGGCGACGTCCAGCATGAAGATCTCCAAGACCCGAGTGATGAGCCCCGGCCGTTCCTTGGGCAGGGCATGCAAAAAGGCAAAGTGCTTCACCACGATGTCGAAAAATGCCAACTGAACCTTGGGGTGGCGCACTTGAACGATCAAGTCCAGATGGATGAGGCGCACCATGAACTCGCGGTAGCCGTAATACGCCGGCAGCTCGGTGACGGCAGTGAGGCCAAGGCCATTGGTGCGGAGCAGGTCGCCGTAATTAGTGAGTTGGTAGAGGCCAAGCTCGGCCTTGCGCCAGTCGTCTTGCGAGGCAAACAACAGCTCGTTAATGACAATGGGGAGGGCTTCGATGTAGAGAGAGGGCAGGATCATCGCAATCGAGTCCTGGAAGGTTTTGAGCTTACTGCGGACCTCGTGGAAAAGCCCGTCGTCGTCGCCGTCGCCATCGTCATCGTCGTCGTACTTCATCTTGAGCACCACCTTGTTGAGGAGCTCCAGAAGCAACTGGCGGTCCTGAAGGGCCGGCTGTTTTTTCGCCAGCACCAAAAATGCTTGGATGAACGGGAATACCTGCTGGGTGACGTCGTCGTACTCGTGGCCCAAAAGGAAAAGGGCGAGGGGCCACATCTTGTACAAATGGGGTTGCACCTGGTCTATGAGGTCGGGCAGGTTATCGATGCACCCGACAAGCTCCAACCCCATCTGGTTGATGAGGTGGCCCAAGTTTTCCATGAAGGTGACGTCCTGGTTGTCATCGACGCCAATCAGGTTCAACGTGGTGGTCAAGTCGAGCATCGCCACCAACTCCAATTTAGCTGAGGGCTTCATCTTTTTGGCGACGATTTCCAGCACGCAAAGACAGCACTGATTGCGGGCACTGTGGACGCGAAGGTAGTCGAAGATGGTGGTGACGACGTCGGGCTTGACAAACAACGAGATCTCCATCCACAGCACGTACAGCCCCACGATGTCGAGGGTGTTGACGATGATGTCGTCGTGCCAGCGACGGGGCCCGCCCTGGAGGATTTCGTGCCACAGCGCCACCAACCGGTCCATGTCCATGGTGCGGATCTGGTCCTTGAGCAAGCCAATGAGCTCCTGGTTCGGTCGCAGCCGCAGGATGAACTTATCCCCGATCTCCAGATGGATGGCGAGCAACGTCCGTGTGTAGTAGTCGACGGCTCGCGGCTTGCCGGTGGCATACACCTCGAGCCAGTCGCTGAGGAACTGGGGGTGGTGCTGGAGGTAGAGTTTGCAGAACAAGTCGGCAAACAACAGCGCCAACTTGTTTTTCAAGTAGGCGGGGTCGTCATTGGCGACGTCGAGCCGCTGAGCAAGATGGCCTCGGAGGGCGTGGTATAGTTTGAGCAACGCTTCGGGGTCCAAGCGGTCGATATGGCTTTCGAGCACCTGGTAGACGAAGAACTGGAGCGCCATCGGCGGCTCCGCCTGGTCGAGGATGGCGACGGCGGCCGCGTAGCCCTGGTCCAGGCGCTTGACTTCCTCGCAGTACTCCATCGCCTGCTGCTTGAGCAGGGGGTCCAGCGTCCCCAGAAGGGCAATTTCCACCGCCTGCTGTAGCTGGGACTCCATGGCGCCTTAACAAAGGTGTTGGATGTGGTTGGATCAGCCGCTGGCGGTGGCAAGAAAAAATGCGATGAGACCGTTAGTGAGGTGGGGGACCAATGCGGTTGCCAGGGGAACACGGGGGTCTGATGGGGACACAAATGGGGTTCAAGAGGAGTGGGAAAAGGCTTAGGGGAACGGACTAAGAACAACGGAGGCTGGGGGCAATGGAAAAGGGAGGACCTAAGGGTTGTTGAGGTTGACGTCGGTGAAAAGTGAAAAATTGTGCGAGAAAAAAACAATGGTAGTGTGCGACTTTACCATTGTCGGGTATAATGGGGTGTTTTGGAATATTTCACTGGTTCCGGTGTCAATTGAAGACATTGCAAGGTTGTAATTGTCTGTATAACCCATGATGATCACGTTGGTGCTCTGTAGTTTGGTACTGATTGAGCAATATCGGACTGGTTCAGTTGTGACCGTAAGATAAATCATCGACCATTAGAAAGGGTGCTAGTCCTTATCACATAAGCCTGATAGTCGATAGATTGACCATTTGAGGGAATGGCTAGAAAAAGCATTTGGTTCAACACAATTCCACCAAATACTTCGACTAGTAGTTATGACAGAGTTGCTTGGAATCGACAAATTAATTGACTATATTGGGCAATGCTTCACTCGTTGTCACAAGGTGAAACACAACCTAAAACACGCCGCGCCCCTCCTCCTCTATAAATACCCTCGAGTCGCACCTTTTCTCCCGTTACCATTATCTCGTTCGGTGCGATAGTGTAAGATCAGCGATGGGTTGCGTCATAGACGATGCAGCGTCCAAACTAAGCCGCGAGCCACCACAACCGAGAGCAAACGATGCCAAGGACCCTCGTCGAGATTTACGCACAGCATTGCCCTGGCCAAGTTTATGAGGAGAGACGATCGCAGGATGCCCCCCTGGGCCCGATGGCCAACCGATGGCTTCCCCGATGGCGTCGGGAGCGGAGCCGCGGCGCACTGGCCGGAAGCCCTGGGCCGTGTTCGACTTATGTCCGACCAACGCTAAGGCGGAGTGTCACGTTATCGTCACCGCGACACGGCGCTACCGTCCCCCTCCGAACCTGCCCCAATGGTTGGCGCCAGGGGACGGGGTCCGACGTTGTCGCTTCCACCACCACCATCATCCTCGGATACGTCATCGGGTATCATCGATAATGTTCGGTACCGCTCGCCTCTGAGGGTCGCGCCGCTCGCCTGCATTGCTCGGGCGTTGCACCGAATGTGGTTATTATCCCCTCGCGCGCAGTGATCAATTGATTGTTGACTTTGACTTTGACGACCCCCCCTCTTGATGACCCTCAATGCCTCGTCGCCGCCGCGACGTCCCCAACGGGACCGCCTCCCCCCCTACCCCGCCCCCGACGTCGGCGGCGAACCCCAGTTCAAGCATCCGGCGCCGCTCCAACCGGGCTACGACATCGAATACGGCGTCAAACCCGCGGGCGGTGACGAATTGGCAACCATGGTGCCTCGAGAGACTCAGATCGGCGCCCAGATGCCCCCCCACTTCGACTACCTGTTCCAGCCCCCGGTGGCGATGGTGGCCCAACCGATATACCCTCAATACTCCCAGCTTTACGAAGCGGCGCCGGCGCCGCCCCCGGCGATGCAAGCCCCCGTCTATTACTACACTAATGAGCACCCCAACGCCCACGGCGTCCCCGAGGCCTCCGAACCAATGCGAGGATGGGAACCATCGGCGCCGCCGCCGCCACCACCTCCACCTCCGGCGCCCCCATCGAACCCAGGCGCCGCCGTTTCGGCACCAGCGACCACCGGTGGTGTCGCTAATAGTGGCGCTAGCCATGGTGCCCCCACGACGACTCCGGCAGCGGCACTGGCTCCTCCCGTCGCTGCTGGTGCCCCCTTAAATCTGCTGTCCCTGACGGGCGCCAGCGGGTCGCCGCCAGCGGGAGCTCCCAAGCGACCACAACCGCCATCAAATGCCAGCTCATCGTCGGTGACCTCCCTGGAACCCCACACGGGGTCGACGTCGCTGGCGTCGCTGGCTCCGGGAGCGCCGCCGATGGCGCCAGCGTATTGCGGCACCACCACCATGCTTAATCTGAATCCCGAGTACGTGGCGCCGATGGTCGACGTCACGTTTGTTGACCCCAAACTCTGTACGGTGTGTGGACGGAAGATTGTTCGAGATATGGCTCGTCACCGCAGGACCCATCAAGAGACGCCCCGCTTTCAGTGTATGTTCCATGCTCTTGGCAAATGCAGTCACAAACTGGGCCGGTTTAACCGACCGTACGATTTCAAAAAGCACTTGCTCAACCGACATTTTAAGTTCGACGACCCCAAGATCAAACAGATGCACAATTTAAGTGATAAATTGGAGCAACCAGGAACGTGTGGGTGTGGGCTCCACTGTGTGGGGAAAAAGTGGTTGGACGAGCACATGTTGACGCTGAAGGAGAACCGCTGCCTGTTGCTATCATGAGGATGATCCCGATGCTAATCTTTTCGATGACACTAATGAACGACCCCCTGACATACCTCCTTTGCCTCTCAAAGTCGACGACATTGGTCCGGGCTCATTATAAGAATAGAGTGACACTAAACGGTTTAACCGTTTAGTGGAAGGTGGGCTCATAATTGTGTCAATTGTCATCACAAGCCATCGCCAAGCGCTGTTAACTGAAGCGCTTGCCAAGCGCTATGAAATGAAGCCATCGCCAAGCGCCATGAAATGAAGCCATCGCCAAGCGCTGTTAAATGAAGCGATTGCGATAAATAATACCCCAGCAGAGCAGGATATGAAAACTGCAGCTGTTCTCTGTCTGTGTCTGCTTTACGTCGGTGCACATCTACGATGAATTGATGGTTTGCAATGATAAGCACACTACCATAATGTGGATCAGACTTCTATTTCGAGGACTGATGCCAATCTTTTACGACTTTAATATTAGATAGTTTTAAATATCTTTTTTGTTGACTTGAGTCAGAAATAATTACAGGAATTAGTCGAGGATGGCGTACTTCTTCAAATGGTCGGGGATGGCATCGTACAACCCCTTGTCCTTCAAGAACAGCTTGGAGAACATCTTGTGGACGTACTTGTGGGCAGTATCGGGGAGCAACGTCACCACGTTCGACCCTTCAGGCAAGTCCTGAGCCACCTTGACGGCGGCGGCGACGTTGAGGCCACCGGTACTGCCGATATACAACCCTTCTTCATCCAACAACCGGTAGGACATGACGATGGAGTCTTCGTCGGGGACCTGGATGGCATCGTCGACAAGGTCGATGTCAGCAGCCAAGTTATCGGTGATTCTCCCTTGGCCAATCCCTTCGGTAAACGACGAGCCTTCCAGCTTAAGTTCACCGGTCTTGAGGAACGAGTAGATCGCCGCCCCAGGAGGATCGGCTAACACACACATGGTACGACCATCACTGATATCCTTAAGGTAATGAGTGATACCGGCAAACGTACCCCCAGTACCGGTAGCACAAGTGAAGGCGTCGACCTTACCGTCGAGTTGAGCCCAGATTTCCGGTCCGGTGGTTTCCAAATGGGCTTGACGGTTAGCCAAGTTATCGAATTGGTCGGTCCACACGGCGTTCTCCATCGACTCGGCGTGACGTTTGGCTTGATGGTTAAAGTTCATCGGGTCCGAAAACGGTACCACCGGTACCGGGTGGACTTCGGCTCCCAATAACCGGAGAGTGTCCATCTTGGCTTGCGATTGAGTATTGGGCATGTAGATGACACACTGGTAACCCCGAGCCCGACAGATGTGAGCGAGGCCGATACCGGTGTTACCGGCGGTTCCCTCGACCACGGTGCCTCCGGGGCCAATCAACCCCTTGTCTTCCGCATCCTTGACCACGTATAACGCTGCCCGGTCCTTGATCAGGCCTCCGGGGTTGAGGAACTCGGCCTTAGCGTAGATGTTACGCCCCACCAGTTGCGAGATCCGCGGTAATTTGAGCAACGGAGTATTGCCGATGGCGCCGACGAAACCGGTTTCCGACACCAACGGGACAAACGGGGGTTTGAAGGTGTTTTTGGTGATGGAAATATGCCGAAGTGCCTGGCGAGTGGTAGACATAGTGGGAGGGTTCCGTGGATAAATGGAAAGTTTCCACTCGCGGAGAGCGGGTCCTGGGGTAGGGCCATGTCACGTGATATAGCGAGGTCCCCACCAAAACTCATGGTTAATCATAGACAGTGCAGTGATAGAGAGATACAGTGGATGAGACCACCATAACCTCAACGTTCAGCGGGGTTTCGGTTAGCAAAGGAGATAAGGTTCGAGACAATGTCCTGGTAGTGTTTGCAAACGAGATAACCATTGTTTTTTTTGCAAATTTTTCACTGTCAGGAGGGTCAATTCTCAATCGGGAAGGAGGAGGGGACGGACAAAGATAGGGATAATCAGCACACGATGCAACAACCGGTATAACCCCGGTTAAGGGGGCGACATGGTCTAGTCCCCTAGATAGTTTTGGTGCAAAATTCTCGTTAAAGCGCCACGGGAAAAGTCCGGTCGTCGTTATTGTCATCGACATTTAAATAGTAATTGTTAGTCGTTTGTGTAGCTAAACGAACGGTCAAGGTGTTAGACGAAACGGTTGGGGACAAAACCCCATTTGGAGACACAATATGGACTGAGGGTCAAGGCGCTGCCGACACCGGCGGTGGTAGCCACGATATCGGAGTCGGTTGGCTAGATACCCCATCTAGACGTCAATCGGCAACCGCCGACACGGCGCTGGAAGGACCCCGTTCGGATTTAGCCATGTCTCGATGCGTTGGAGTACTCCTTCCTCTCCTTTGTCCGTGAGGGAGAACCTTAGTGGTAAACTGGTAGAACGACAAAAAGAGGTCGGAGGCTAGAACGAAGAGATCGGAGGAGGCTGGTAGCCACAGTCGAGGAAGATGAGGGGTAGCGCCAGTTGTCTAGAGGACTAGCGATTGTCATATGGTAGTTAAGCTTTGCTCCGCTGGATGATCGCTGGTTAGGGCAGGTTATTATTTAAACCAGGAAAAAAAAAAAAAGACGAATGCCGTCGTCAACTGGGGAATGCAGTCGGCAATAATCAATGCAGTTGGCAACCGCTATCTCGCATAATTAATTAAACCATTGGGGAGGTTGGGGGTCAGGGCTGCGTAACCTAAAAAAGAGGGACCACGACATGGGGGAGGGGGAAGAAGACCCAGACAAAACACGATCCAAATATCGACACTGAGTTTTTTTAGATAAAAAGAAAAACGACATTGACGAATGGTGAGCGTGTGACCCTTATACAAAAGGGGGAATAAACCACGATAACAAATATAACAAATATACCAATACCATAGTGTAGTGTTGTAGTGTGTGTATGGTTGTTGTAGTCGGTTCGGGACTTTCCCCTCAACGCCACCTCCAGCCCCAAGGGTTAAATTCCTTTTTTTTTTTTTTTTTTTTTTTTTTTTTTCCGGGGTCTTTTTCCCCCTTTTTAGCGGTTTTTTTTTTTTTAATATAATCCACGCCGCTTTTTTTTTTTTTAGACCGTATAGGTGAATATCGACATTGACAGAACAAACAAAGCCAACAAAGGTGACAAATACGGTAAACGAACTAGGTCTAGAACGAGACGGAGGTGAATAATGGTAGTGAGACAATGCCTCGGGTTAACCCCCTTTATATATGGTTAATGGAGGGACGCCCCCGGTTATCATCACGTGATGAACATTCTCGATATCTCGAGAATTTTTGATGGAAGTAGTGTCTGTACCCTTTTTTTCGAGGAGGAGCCATAACATCAGTGTGTATACCTCGGCCAACACCCACATACCGCACACGCAAACCTCTACCACATCGGGGGTGTTTCACAAACGATGCGATGAAACATCCACCCCCCACATACCCGCATCGAGCCCGTCTCCACTTAATAGCCACCACCTCGAATCCCAATGAATCATCAGTAGTCGGTTCACGCACACCCCTCAACGGTTCATCTTGGTCTCCCCTTACCTGGCTCGAGGCATGATTCCCCCGGACCGTCCAGGGGTAATGACGACGGGAGCGAAGGGTTCACATAAACATTGGACCAATCACACCTCCAACGCACCGTCACCTGGGCGGCGTGTACCATCACCCCACCACCACCTGCGACACGTTTCCACTGGGTTCGATGTTTGAAACTACGACGACACCTCCTACCCCAGGGTCGTTTCACCAGCCACGTCGCCAGGTCGAGAGGTTGCCTCGTCAACTGAAACCGGAGGCCCAGCCGATTATTTGGTCGGGGAGCCCCGTCCTCCCATAATAACGGGGCGAGGATATTGCGATGGCCCTTCGCCATGTCGATCGCACCCTATCGTGTGGGTGTCAGTGCAACCAGATAATTTCGGGTATTTTTTCCTGCCATCGCCAACCGGCGACAACGATTAAAAAAATAATAATATCACCAGGATTTGCAGTATTTTTCACGACGCATCAGGTGTTGTTTGTTCGCCATCGGTTACAATTATTTTCATGCACCTCTCCAGGCAGCCGCTTGGCTAGCCCACTTCGGGTCGAAGTGGGGTCACAGTATATATATCCCATCCCCATCCCCCCCCTTCGTCTTGGTTTTTCATTAGCGCTACAAACCCCCAAGTTTCACCTAATTTCCCCCCTGCGTCGCCCCTCACCTTAAAAGCGCCTTTCATCTATACCCCAGTCGTTTTCGTCGCCATGTACATCGTTGAACCAAGAACGCTCCCAGTGCCGCCGCCGCTCCCTCTGTTTACCGAGTTGGTGACCCTGATTCCCTTACCTAAAGATTTCCGCCTGGTATTGCCCCTGTTACCCGATGATGTCGTCGTCCTGGCGCCGGCGCCGGCGCTGGCGCTGGCGCTGCTGACCCTGGCGCTGACGCTGATGCCGATCCTGGTGAGTTATGCCTACCACCACCAGCCGGCGCCGCTGGCGCCGCGGGCGCCGCCGCCAGCGCCCCATCATTACCAACATCACCACCAAAACTATATCGTGCTGCCGCCACCGCCCCAACCGCCGCTCGCGCTGACCATGGCGCCGGCGGCGCCGATGGCGACGGTTAACTACGGGGGCTACGCCATGGCCGTGGCTCCCTCGGTGGCGCCAGCGCCAGCACCAGCGCCCACCACCATGGTGGCTCCAGTGGCGGCGCCAGTGGCGGCTCCAGTGGCCGCGCCTCATCATCATCATCATCATCTGTCAGCGCCGGCGCTGGCACCCCAATTACTGGCGCCCCTCCCGGCGCCGCTTCTGGCAGCGCCTCAGCACCCGGCGCTGCCATTATACCACCACCCCGGAGGCGCCTATCCCATGACTCCCACCACCGAATCGCCCCCGGAATACCCCCAACCCCTGCCGCCGCAAAAACGTCGCCATTTGTGTAAAGTGTGCCATCGCTCCTTCACCACTCTGGGCCATTTGGCTCGCCATAACCGCATCCACACCGGAGAACGCAACCATACGTGTCCGTGGCCGACTTGTGATGCTAAGTTTGCCCGGCATGATAACTGTATGCAACACTATCGCATCCATACCAATGGCAAGACGAAGCGGCTCGCCCTGTACAAGACGCGAGCCAAGCTGGTCCACTAAGGAGCACAGAGATAATATTTATTACGAGATACGAACTTATAGATGAGATAATACACTACGACTAGGACTAGGATGACTAGGATTTAGCCTTGAATCGAGACTAGGATTAAGCCTGACTCAGATGACTAGGATTAAGCCTTATCTAGCTTTTAGTGAATTTATTCCTTTATTCCTTTATTCCATTATAGTCTTTATTTCTCTATTACCTCTATTAGCTTTATTCCTCTTGCCTTTATTCTTTTGGTCTCCATTGTATTCATTCTTTATGGCTTTATCCTCTGTTCCTCTATAATGTTTGTTGCCTTTATTCCCATATTGCCTTTGTTCCTTCTTGCATTTATTGCCTTTATTCTTCTATAGTCTTTATTCGTGTATTTCTTTATTGGCACTGTTACCTCTATTTCTGTAAGGTCTCTATTACCTCTATTGCCTTTGTTCCTCCATTGCCTTTATTTCTCTATTGCCTGTATTCCTCTGTAGTCTTTAATTCTCTGATGTCTTTAATCCTTTATTACCATTAATCCTTGATTGTTTCCATTGCCTTAACTTCATTGGTTTCACTACCTGAGTTGGTCCATGGTGGCTTGTACGTAAGAGGCAGGGTAATCGGCTCACCACGTTTCTCACCATACACATCACCAGATTAATCTCTTTACTAATGGCTTTGTAAAAACAACTCCCTCTTTCCCATAAAAGTATAAGTCATTTTAGGGGATATTCCTATGTCAAACGACACCCATGTCTTGTTCGGGTACCTGACTTTGTCCCTGATGACTGCTTGTGTCGGGAGTTTAGTCATCGGACTACTTCTGGTGTTACTTTTCCAGTCAAACAATGGGCTAAGCGATAAAGCCGACTCCTATTGACAATGGAATAAACACTCGATTTGTCACCTGTCTTTTTCTGGATGTGATTGGCTATAATCTTCTCGGACTAATTCGAGATAAATGTGCTCGTGTGATCGTCTAATGGTTAATGGCACCGTGACTCTTTTCTCGTGATCATCCCTTGGGGTTCTAATCAACGCAGCGACATGACAAGCCATCCTTGATCTTTGTCTTGTTTAGGAAAAGCCGTATTTTGGCATGGGGCTGCACTCCGACGTCGTCTCCGTAAACGTGAGCAATTACCATGTCCTCTTCCAATTACCATCCAATTAGATAACTACGTAGCACGATTACCTAATACAGTCAACACTGTCATAGTGATGGACGTCTTGTTCGTTGGAGGGTTCTGTTATTGCCAGGGTGGTAGGTGCCGGGTCCACCTTCCGTGCGCGCCCCGGAAACTATAGCCGGAACCTGGCGTCAACGGCGTCGCTAGACCTCAGCGGGCGGCACGCTGGGTGCCGGCATCTCCTTCCGCACCATGGGCCATCGGACACAACCGAGACCGCGCACGGATAATCCCGACCATTACCACCTCTCTCGACCACTATCCCAATTACCAAAAAACATCAGTAAACACACCCCAATCTATATCTCTCCCTACTAAACCAACACCACCGAATCCCATAGGCTCCGACGTTTGCCCAGCAACCGTTTCTGGGCCACAAAACGCACCCCCATATGAAAAATAAACCATAAAGCAACTGTAGCCGAGCCAGAGGTTCTCGAAGCCCCCAGCGACGTGTAGGGGGGACAAAAACGCAACCGGCGCCGCCCCGTCGTCGGTACCACCGTCCCCCAGCCGGTGGCGTCGTCTAATTATGTCGGCCCCCGTTCTTTAACGGGAAACTAGGTTCTTTTGCCGTTGGGTTGTCGAGCCACTCGGGGGGCTAACAATGATGACAAAGCGGCGAGCGTCATGTTTGTCATCGGCCCACTCTGACGACGACGTCATAACTCATCAGTAGGCAAAGCAGTGGGTACCGTTAGGTTCGGTACCGACCCAGTAGTTGATTCCACTCATTTGTACCAACCCCATGTTGACCTGGAAGTCTCCATCGCCTCCGTCGTTAAGCATGCGTCCAATGACTTCATCCTCGGCGTTATCTCGCTCCAAGTTGACCACCAGCACCACCAACGTGTTGAGATAATGGGCCATGGCCTTGGGGACGCCCTGGTGGTACACTAGCGCGTTCCACAACTGACACCGGTACTCCAGAGGGTCGCTGGTGTCGACGTCATCGTGCTCGCTCCCGTCGTCGTGGACATTAGCAGCGTAGCATCGGAATGGTCGACCACTGGTGCGATGGAAGTCCCAGACATCGTCGACCAACATCACGCTATCGCCTTCGAGCCACGTTGGTTGACGAACGAACCGGTGGAGCATGGCTTCGCCCACCGTGCGGAAGAGCAACAGAGAATTGATGTCCTTATACCCGTGTTCCGACGGCAGATAGTACCGATGATGGAGCAAAAACTCGTCGATCACCCCTAAAAACCGAGCACAATGACGACAATTGCATCCATTCCAAAGCATGTTGTTCATCGCCTGATCGTAGCATGCTAGCAGTTGCATCAATGTCGGCATACATACCGTTATCGTGCCTGGAGCTTGCGAGACCACTCGCGCCAAATGATGGCCCAAGATGCTCTTCCGACGTAAGTAGTTCCCTTCGTAGCCATCGGAAAAGTTACCGAGCTCGGGCACATCGTGGACGAGGGCAAAGTACTTGAGGAGGGGCAGAGTTGCCACCACGGCGGTAAGAAAACCAAGCACAGCGATATCAAACGTCTCATTGGCTCGGTGAGTATGATAATCGGTGTTCCGTTGTACCACCAGTAACCGCTTAAGCTGAGGAAGCGGGGGCACCACTTCCAACACCTCCAGCACCGTATTGGGACCCGCAGTGACCACGAGCTCCAACGCCCGGATTTTACGCCAATTGACTCGGATAAGCAAGTCTCCAGCATCTTCGACGTTCTCCAAAACCCATCGAAACGTCGTAAGCTCGGTCATGCTCTCGATGGGGGCCGTCGTAGCCAATTTAGTAAAGTTATCAGTGGGAAGCACAAGTGTATGGAGCAGCGACGGGAGCTGAGCCACATCCAACGCTCCGTCCATCACGTAGACCCCTCCAGTAGCATCGTCCACTTGTGGCTGTGTCCATGCCGTAAGCGTATCCGCTTTAGGAGCCTCAAGTCCCGTGATGTTGGTCAGCATCCATCGCGATAACTGGACCCCCCGACGTTGTGTGAGTCGGTTAAGCTGTTTAAGCAAAGCATCGTCGACATCATCGTCACTGATATCCACGACAATCGTGTCGATATACGCCGCAAGCTCGTGGTTGATATCGAGCGACGTGTTCAACACCAGCAACCGTGCCGTGAGCATTTTGAGGTGAGACGACGGCAGAACCATCTTATCCTGCTGATGGATATAGCCATAAACGATGGTACCTAAGCTATCACCAAAATCAGCAGCGTTCCCGAGCTCGGGAGCCGCCAGTGCTCGAGTAATGATGAGATTGCGGTACAATCTCCGCACACAGTGAGGATAGAACTTGTAGTTGGTTTGCGCCAAGTTCACAAGACTCTGTTGGTTCAAAAACCGTGTCAAACGGGCAAGCACAGCGTCAGGTAAGTCGGTCAATGCCATGGTGGAGGAAAGGTTGGTAGTCAGCACGATCAGTGCGAATTGGGATTGTTGGGTGCGAAATCTGGGGTAATCATTCCACTAGGAAAGTTGAGCAAAATGAGACAAAAATGACGCCATTTGAGACTAAGTCGAGGGAAAATTCACAGTGAATCTGGTTGATAGGCTTATGTGGATATTCGGGGAGTTATTGTAGGAATTGCGAGCCCCGAATGGTGAAGTGGTGGTACCACCTGATTTTTTTGCACCCATCGAAACCGATTGAAGTTAATTGATCCGAAAGCTTAGTTGGAAACCTTAGTTTATATACAGTACGACGTTACCATTGTATTGGTTAATATCCGATTAGTAACTACGTAGTCGGTGTTTACCTCCGATGATCACGTGGTGCTAGACACCGCCTCTGAGCCAGCACCAGCCCTGAAGCCATACCTACATCCTTTAACCCGATTCTGTTCAACCAACCTCGTGTTACTCACAACTCAGTTTATCGCTAAACTCTTTCAAGACACTTCCACTATTGATATCATCACAGTCGATATATCACAACATAGGTTACATTGCTTCAAGTGTGCACGCTCGCAACTTATTGCTGGATCCTCTGTTTCTGTTTGTTCTTTGTTACTCCTTCGTCTAGTACTGTCATGGTTAAATGTCGTTTTAGTTTGTTTTGTCGTTTGGTGTTGTCGTTTGGTTTTGTCGTGGTTAGTATTGCCGTTTGTTTTGTCGTAGGATCGTTTAATCTTGTCATTTAGTACTCCACCAGCCCTGCCTCATCACAAAACCGTATCTACCTCCCCAAACAGCACCGCCACGCCCACAGAGTCAAATACATCGCTTTCACAGGGCCTCGGCGTCCGTTTCGCCAGACACAGGGAGAAAAAGACCCCGGGCGGGGACGTGCTGCAAAACCCTGGACTCCATCGTCACTGGGGTGGTGCTGGTTGATTTAAACTATAGACTTTGATGGTGCATCGGCACTGGAAAGGCGGAAACGAGGGAGGGGCTTTGGGAGGGGCTCTAGCAGGGGTCCAAGGTCACGTGCGTGTAAATCGAACCCTGTCTCATCACATCGGGGTTGGGGCCACCAACCATGTTCGCCGTGCGATGGATCCTGTCTTCTGCCATCGCTAGCACTCGTCTCGGTCGTCCTAGCAATAACTTGCTGCTGGGACTTGTGGGGCTTGCTAATGTCGGCAAGTCGACGCTTTTCCAGGCGATCACCAAGCTGGAACTCGGCAATCCTGCCAACTATCCCTTTGCCACCATTGAGCCGGAAAAGCTGATCATTCAGGTCGAATCTCCAATGTTAGACCACTATACTCGCATTTACAACAGTGCTAAGCTGGTCCCCAGTACTCATACGCTTTGGGATATCGCCGGACTTGTACGGAACTGTCTGCTGGGCCAAGGGCTCGGCAATAAGTTTTTGAACGATATACGCCAAGTAGACGGGATCTTTCAAGTGGTCCGAGGGTTTGACGATGAGGAGATTGTCCACGTGGAAACTCTGGTCGATCCCGTGCGTGATTTGGAGATTGTGTCCGATGAACTCATCCTTAAAGATCTCGAGTTTGTCGAGCTGGCGATCGAAAGACTAGGCAAACTAGTGAAAAAACCCGGTCAGGCAACGGCTGCGAAGGAGCTCGATTTAATGAATCGAGTCATGGACATGTTGTATGACGGACAAAAGGTCAAAGTGGGTCACTGGCTGGATGAAGACATCGAAATGCTTAATCGATACAATTTCCTCACGGCAAAACCATCAGTGTACCTTATCAACGTCCTGGAAGAAGACTACGCTGCTCAGGACTCGAAGTATTCCGCTGCCATCCGGCAATGGGTGGAAACTAATGCTTTCGGTGATGAACCCGATCCTGTGGTCTTGGTGCTGGCAGTAGCGGAAACCAAGTTCAGTCTGTATCCCCCCGAAGAGCTTGCTGCTTACGAAGCCGAATTGGGACGAGGTCTGGCGATTCCTACGTTGGTATCGCAAATGAGACACGCCCTTGGTCTCATCTCCTTTTACACCTGTGGCCCCAACGAAGCTCACCAATGGAGTGTACGTCAAGGGAGCACTGCTCCCGAAGCTGCTGGTGTCATTCACACCGATCTCCAAAAGACTTTCATCTCATCGTTAGTCTACAAATGGGAAGACTTGAAGAACGAGCAAGAGTTTAACGAGCAAAAGCTCAAACAACAAGGCAAACAGTTTCGTCATGGGAAAAAGTATATCGTTGAAGATGGTGATGTCATCACAGTCAAGGCATCGGCGAAGAAGTAGTACTTGTATATAGCAATACCCCAAAAGGTTATAGATAATAATCAGATGATAGACAATCCACAAGCTTTTGACAAGATACTAGGTATTATGAATTGCAATCAGTTTGTTAGTGGCACATAGTTCGACAGCACTAATATAATTACGATAACTCTAATTGTGTCGATTCTAACACGATAAGACGCCTAAACTGCTAACTCTGTTGATGTAAACAATACTTGGTTGCACTTGACCAATACAATCGAGTTATTGACTTCATTTGAGCCCGTTTCAGCCCGCGTTGCTCCGTTTATCATCATCACTTACTCGATTTACCAAACGTACGTGTTTATCTAAGGTACAGTGGTCGAGAGGTTAAGACGCTGGATGCAGGTTCCAGTTCCATTTGGAGCGCAGGTTCGAACCCTGTCTGTGCCGACAGATTTCCTTTTTCCATCGTCCTGGTCTAGTCGTTGTTTTTTCATGTATTATTGTTTGTATATTTACTGTTGCTTGAGTAATGCGGGGCAGTGCGCTTATAAGGTCGCCGCAGCCTCACCTTTCAACCTAACCTGCAAAACCACAATCAATTGGCTGCTTAAGACTAATCACTACTTTCCTATTCTTCATACATCACCTAGTTGTCCGATGTCAGACACGTCAGTTTCAAACAGGGGTCTGGGCTCGGTTTCGGAGTTGACACATGTACCATGACGTCTTAATCCCGCACCAGGTCATCGAACAACATTCCAAAGGTGCTCATCCCGGTGGTTATACCAGTACAAACTAATGGTATATTAGAAGGGCCGACTATTCTAATTACACCAACCCTAATACTTCTCTTGCCTATCCCTCGAAGTATTAGATTTGGTTTTGTTGCCGCTCACCGGCTCGTGCTTTTCTCAATCAACCCAACAAAATCGTTATCAATCACTTCTTCGCACACCCACTCCCAAATTTCCGTCCATCGTTACTCTACCTGCTACACGGTTTCAGATAATAAAACACATTCTGAAACATCCCCTTCCATATATAAAAGGCTCACTCCCCTTCCAACTCCCAATTGTCCACTCAAATTTTTTTTCACTTAGCTATTGATGACCCCCCAAGCCACCCTCTCGAACAAAGCCGCACCGCATTGATCTTTTTCCACACCCATGTTCCGTCATACCCTAAGAGGACACCGGCGGCTGATGCTCCTTGGGTGCTTCAGTCTCAAGCGACACCGTGGCTACGCCACCTCGGCGACGGCATCGCCTCATCCTCAACCAGTGGACTCGCTGGACGCGATCCTCGCTCAGACTTACTCTGGATTCGACCCGAGACTCATCCTGGTGTTTGCTCAGCTCGATCTGTTAGCTCCTCGGTTTGTTTTGGGTAAAGGCGAGATCGATATCTTAAATGATCCCAAACAGTTCTATCGAGTGCTTGTGGAAAAGATCACTCTGGCTAAAAAACGAGTGTTCTTGCTGCTGTTGTACTTTGGCAAGGAAGAACTGGAGTTAGTGGCGGTGCTTGACCTGGCGTTGGCTGCCACCGATGACCTTCAGGTGCTGATTTTGATCGATGGGTTAAGAGGTACTCGCGAGGCTCCCGAACCGTGTAGTGCTAGCGTGCTTCTGCCACTTGTCGCCAAATATGGGGCTCATCGCGTCGACTTAAGAGTGTATCGTACTCCTCAATTGGGTCGGTATACCGAGAAACTTGCTCCCAAACGACTCGTGGAAGGTGTCGGGCTCCAGCACATGAAGATCTATGGGTTTGACGATGAAGTGATGCTTCTGGGGGCGAACTTACTGCGCGACTACTTTGTTGACCGCCAGGATCGTTATTACTTGTTTAAACATGCTGGACTCGCTGACTACTACTTTAAACTTCAGGATGCCGTGAGCAAGTTGCTGTATCAAGTTCTCCCACGTCGCCTGGGTGCGATGCCACTGTTCCGGCTCGACTGGCCCACGCTGAACAAGCTGTGTGAGCCTCGCCTCAACGTCGAACGGTTTTTAGTCGACTCTCAGCATTTACTTACGCCTCTTCTCAAACAAGATGAGCTCAAAAGTTTCGATGAGCACACCGAGGGAGGCGATACCATTGTCTACCCCGTACTGCAACTTACTCCCCTCATGGCTAAGGATAACGATGCCAGCACCGAAAAGCCGGCGGTGCTTCGAGTGCTTTCATATATGGACCTGCCGAAGATCCACTGGTGGTTCACTGCTGGTTACTTCAACATGTTGCCTCTGATTCAGCGGCGGTTGCTTAACGGTAAGAGTTCTGGCGATGTCATCACCGCTCTGCCGCAAGCCAACTCATTTTATCAAAGTGCTGGTATCTCTTACTACCTCCCGCAAGCGTATCTTTTATTCGCCAAGCGGTTCCTCGAACGCATTCGTCAAGCCGGGAAGCAAGCCACCATCTCGGTATGGGAGTGGCGCCGGGGAGTGGTCAACACCCCTGGAGGGTGGTCGTATCACGCCAAGGGGATTTGGGGTACCGCTCCCGATGAGACTGAGCCTACACTCACCGTGGTAGGGTCACTGAACTATACTAAGCGTGCGTATTCGTGTGACTTGGAAACTAATGCCGTGGTTATTACCAAGGACCCCGAGCTTAAGGCGGCTATGAAGCTGGAAATCGACCATCTCATGGAACACGCCTACAAGATGAGTCTCGACGAATTCGAGCCTAAACCCGTCGAAGTGGTGGGTGCTGATGGCAAGCCTCACACCAAGCTCGAAGTCCCCGAACACCGTCGCATCGCCAAGGGGGTACCAGTGGCAGTGAAGGTATTATCCGACCGGTTGTAAATAAACTTCTCTAGATAGACACTAGTGGCATCCCAATAGACAAACACTACTACAAACCAGTTTTTTAAGCCTAGTGTAATTGTGGTAATCTTTTTTCGCTAGAGGCGCGCGTTCCTGCACATAGTCTCAATGGCGGTGATTGGCCAGTGGCCACCCATAGTGCGACCCGCACAACCTGAAAAATTCCCTTTCCTTCATTCATTAACCATGTCTGCTGCCGCCGCTAAGCAAGCCGGGATTACCGTAAGTTGAAACCAGTTTGAAACCGTGTGATGGATGATGAAACACGTTTGAGATTGACTTGTGAAACGTCTCCTCCGACGGACCCACTGTTTCATCACCGCTGATGAATTGAAAACCATTGGCGACCATCTAATCACTTTGATTACGTGTCATGAATACTAACCTAATAGCTCAACAGAGCCTTTGCCATCACCGCCAAGACCACCAGAGCTGCTCTTAAGCCTGAGTTCAAGACTGCTGCTGACAAGAGAGGTCTTGTCGACGCCAAGGTCGTCAAGTACGAAAACGGTCAAGCCCAAGGTGAAGCCAAGTACCTTGGTACTCAACCCGCCCAATAAGCAACCTATAGAAGAATAAACACCTCGGAAATTTGATATGAGTGCTTGTAGTGGATTGTCGATCTCAACAAACTTACTTTAATGTGAGTTACCAAACGTAACGTGAATTAAAGACTCAAATCATAATGATAACGATTACTCCATCATGTTAACGTAAATGGGACGTAGTAAGAGTACCGCTTCATCATAACAGCGATCTCAATCGATTGTAATTGTAGGTGTGTGTTGAGAGTGTCTTCGAGACTTTTGGGGCTACCAGACCTATGGTTTCCTAGTACCACAATACTCCGTTGACATGATATAACCAAAGGTACTATATTAATTGGCACGGTGGCACAATTGAGCCATGGACATAACAAAAACCCTTGGAACATGTAATTTAATTCCTTTCAAACTACCCAATAACTACTTCCAAACGGCATAATCAATAAATTGATGTGTTGATTTTATTACGGGTAGAACTTTGAGTTAATATTTGAGCATTTAAAGCTAAAAATGAGCAAAATACTCTATGTCCGATACAGTATTATGTTGTGCAGGCCACTAAAATTTCAGAAGGGCGTATAGCTCAGTTGGTAGAGCGTCCGCTTTGCATGCGGAAGGTCTTGGGTTCGATTCCCAATGTGTCCATATCTTTTTATATTTTTTTGATTTTCGAGCCGGTAGGATGCTGATCGAAGGAAGGCTTCGGCATTCACCTTTTATGGAGGCTCCGTACCTGTCCCATTTGTCAATCGCAACCCCGTGTCAGCTGGTAGCTGAGTGTGCCCAGAGCCCCGCCTACAGGTCAAGAACCTATGTCAATTTCATATAAACTTTCTATACCCGACGTTGGTTGAAGCATGTCAATTGCTTCAACATTGGGACAACTTGGTATAGCAGCAAAACCACATTAGGATATTGTTCCAATAGTGGCATCATGGCATCAATTGCTCTAGCCAGTGTTTGTGGCGAGCGTCAATGAATAGCGTCATCAGACCATGCCAACTAATAGTGTTGGTCATGGTATTGGCTAATAATGGCATCAGTTGACTAAAGATTGGGAGTTCCAATTATTAGTAGTGCTCATGAGTAATTGTTAGCCAAGTGAAGGTTGATGAAAAGAGAAATTTTGAGGGGAGAGAACACCCCTACTTATAGTTTTTGGAGTTAGGGGGCACGAGCCCTCGCTCGAGCTCTTCCCCGCTGTAGCCCACTCCCCGCTTTCGTCTCCTTCGACAATTTTAATCACCCATTGTCTTGGTGGTGGTGTGGTTTTTGGAGTATTTCCCTTGATTTTGGGTTTATTTAACGATCATTACTAAACGCCAATTACAAATCTGAATCGATGCTAAGTTCCCCGGTATCTATACGGTTAAAACTGATCAAGTTAGACAAGATTGGTCTTAAGTCTGGCCCCGGTTATTTTAGCTCACCTCATAAATTACCGACATCTTGTTCATATGTCTCCATGGATCGATGCGACAAAATCCAGAAGATCGCTCAATTTTCATGGGAAAAATTCGTACTAAGTTCGACAAGATAGCTACGTTGTGGTTTCGTGATGTTGGTTACCAAAGCTTTTTCGATTTGCTTTTGTGGCACGAACTAAATCTCATCAAACCTCCACACCATCGTCGACACCTGCAACTCGACGCCTCTTTCTTTACCCCACGATAAATCAACAACAATCTATTGGATGACAGTTATTCACCAACTCATTGCCACCATATCCTTCCCCAAGCTTCACAATTGGAAGTAATTTTTGAGTTAGGAAGCAGAAGCTGGCACTATAACGACAATTTCGAGGAGAGCACTGTCGGCTTGAGTAGAAATTAAAATATAGAATTCATCCTTAACCATAGAAGTCAAGCTACATGAACGGACCAAAATCATCACGCCTTTGGTAACGATGGTGGTTGTAAGTTGGTGTCAAGGTGTCTCAATCCAACAATAAATCCCGATTGGGAAATTTGTAAACAAACCTTTCTCAAAAGGCAATTGACGGACACGGGGACCCGCTCCATCCTTGTTGTTAGGGAGCTTTCTCCGAGTATTTTCTAGCAAGGTGGTTGAAGTTTAGCATCGGCCGTCGGATATTACTCGCTACACTCAATCCCCGGACCTTGCGTAAATAGGTACAGCTGATTTGACACTGTGGCTCTGATCGCTAAGTACATGAGTTCGGTAGTGCCAAATCAATAACCACGACTATGGGTGAAGTTTGGAGGTCTTTAGGAAGGATTTGGTGACAATAAGTTAGAAAATCACCGTCATCCAATAGATTTTCGTGGCTTTATCGTGGGGTAAACAAATGGGCGTCGGACCGCAGGTAGTGACGATGGTGCGAAGGTTTAATGAGATCTAGTTTGTGCCACAAAAGCTATTCGAAAGAGCTTTGGTAACCAACATTACGAAACCACAACGTAGCTATCTTGTCGAACTTAGTACGATTTTTTCCCATGAAAATTGAGCGATCTTCTATATTTTGTCGCATCGATATGAGACATCAACAATGTCGTTGGTTTATGAGGAGACAAGATTAACCGGGACCAGAACTGACACCAATCTTGTCTAAGTCAACACATTTAGTAGCAAAGACTTCCACACGATAACCTGGTTAACTTATCCGACTTGGTACATTTTTTTCCCATGGATATTGAGCGATAGTTTCGGTAAAGGTCGACAGATTGATGGATTTATCAGTGTTCACTCTCGGCTTACGAGGTGCGCTCATTGTTAACAAATGGGACCTCGACCAAATATAACGCTAAAAATCGATATCTGTCAATGGAAATGGACTAAAATAACTCAATTTTACATCCTTGAACTAATAGATGTTGTAATCCCCGTTTGAACGATCAAAAAAACCCCATCTTAGAGAAATTCGATTATCTGCAGTACCAGCTCTAGAAACGGATTTAAAGATATATTTTGAATGGTAATGAAAGTATTAGAGTAGAGAAATCGATTGTGCGGGTCAAATAGTCCGTATCTTATCATTTGACGTAGATATCAACTGGCCAACACACTTTCTAAGCCTCGTGGTGCTCACCCACTCCCCGCTTTTTGCAATATAAATACACCCTCTCCAACCCCGAGTTTCTTCCTCACCACCAAAACAATACGCCCGAGTCCCCTTCGAAGATAGCTTTCCACCAAAGCACACATCTTCAACCTGGGGCAAGGGTGGGCGCAAGTCTATTGAGCCTTCAACGGGTAACATATGATATGAACCAATGTTACCCATGAATCTTGGAATGGTCAAATCTTCACTGTCGCAATACCTGTGGTGCTGGCATCGTCGAACCTTCTCTGACGATTCCTCTCACGACACCAACTCTCCTTTCAAGCTTTGTTCGATTCGCTGTTGATAGCGTTATCGTGAACCATTTGACGACTGAAGATGGCAATGCCTCTTCGTCGATCCTTTATTACATCTGGCAAATGCCTGGCAACGTCATATACCGTCGAGAACTCCTCTGACGATGACACCAGCCAGCCATTTCACAATTGAAAACTGAAGGTGGCAATGCTCCTTCGTTGATCCTTTTCCACAACTGGCAAATGCATGGCACGTCAACTTTCCATCGAGAACTCCTCTGATGATGACACCGGCCATCGCATTTCATTTGATTTTGATGCTCTTTTCTTTTCCGAATGATTGGCACACCAAATACCGTCTGATTCTCCGACGGTGGTACCAGCATTCGCTCCTTCGATACGTTGCTGTTCTGAAATCATACAGCCGTACAACAATTGAAAACTGAAGGTGGTATTACCCCTTCGTTGATCTTCTGCCTTTTTCGAATGTCTGGCATGTCAACTAACGTCGAGTATTCCTCTGATGATGACACCAGCATTCACCCAATCTTCTCTGTTGTATGCCTCTGGTATATCGACATCGTCAAAGGGTTGGTCTGCTTCCCATGGCCGGGGCCGTCAACAAATACCCGGTGCTGCTTTTGAATTGAGTGGTGACGCTTACAATTAGCGCGGTGGCGTCTGAAGTTGAAGCGGACGATAATAATCCTCTGACCTTGCGGTTTATCATAACGGCGGTATCCGCATCACAGGTGTTGGTCTTGAGAGACCAGTGGTTGACACAATCTTCATACTCGGCTAAGATGGTTCCTTAGTGACTTTGGACAGTGACGCTAGGGAATCCGGTGGTACGTCGAGTTATTATCAACTTTGGGTGGTCAAAATGAATGAATGTTGTTTTATGAACTTTGAAATGACAAAGAGTACCATCCAAAACAACAAAACACGAAAAAAAACACAAAACAAAACACAAAAAAACAAACAGATGTGGCAGCCAAAGCGGTTGCTTCTTCTCCGTCGTGCACAACTGTTTCATGATAGCGCACGACTGTGGGGCGTGGACCTTCCTCCAACCGAGCCCGCCTCTCGTTGCTCCGACCAAGTATTTAACTTGGTCATTTCCTCCTGGCTTTCAAGCCAAGGTTTCATGGAGGTAGCTAACAGCTACCTCAACAACGGCGTGGTGACTGCACCCATCCGTCGTTGTATCGTCCTTATCCTTATAAGGGAGAAGGCATCTGGAGTCCTCCGGATGTGTACTCCTACGGTTCCAGGTGGAGAGTGCAGCTGCCACCTGGTCCCACCCCTGGGTCATGCTTCACCTAGGGTGTCGGGGTTATTTGAGGGGCGGGTACACGCTTCGGTGTGTACCTTTTGCCTTACGTTTTTGGCCGACGGTGCATCACGTTAGAGCCACGCCCATTAACGCGGGTTGGAGATAAGCACCAACCCCCACACACACAGGATTCGTGCCTCCTGGGTGGCG
>JAJMSK010000074.1:0-49457 GCA_030578555.1 Diutina neorugosa
TTAATCCGCAGAGAAATATGAGAAGACACGATAATAAACGAAATAACGAGCCTCGTTTTGACTTTGGGATGCTGATTGATGAACGTGAATATCAAGCATGTGTTGCCAAAACATATGCTATTATGAATAGAGACTTTCCTCCACCACCTCGACATGATCTTTTGTCACAGGAGCTAAGCCCGCTGGCTACACCAACCCTTGGCACAACTCAGCGGCCAGTGTCTGTGTCTTCTGAATCATCCCGAGAAGAATCCCTCGACAGCATCGAAGCACCCACCAATCAAGATTCTGCTCGTGTAGTGCCACTGGCGGCATTACTAATTCAGAAACGACGCCAATGTCCTGCTTGTGGGGAATTGAAAATGGGGAGCAAAAAGCATGACAATTGCAAATGGTGGGGATATTGTAAGTTCTGGAACCTGCAAATGACCGAACATTGTCTGAAGAGATCCAAGAAGCACGATCACACCAAGAGACACATGCTCGCGTACCATTTCCAGTTTGACGACCAGCGAATCAACCTGAAGACCCCTAAAAGCTTGAAGTACAAGCTGCTTGGGAAGTGTGAGTGTGGCTATCGCGGCCTGGGGATCGAATGGTTAATCCAGCATGTTATGACGTCGCAATGCCCGTTGATCTGCGACCCACCACCAATTCAGGAGCCAACGCCTAGGGATTCCGAAACATCTCAGGAAGGGCCGTCTAATAATGTTACAGCGACGACCAACCACGACGCTAATGGTGCGACGGAGGAAGCAGTACCACATAAACTGAGAGACACATGCATTGAGTGTGGACAATGGCAGCCTGAAGCTTGGACGTGTTGTGAGTCAAGAAGATGTATGTTCAGGAGACTAGAACTATCCACAAATTGCCTGACGTATCACACGAACCCTGCGAATTGCAGAATCCACATGTTCAGGCACCATTTCCAGTTCAAAAAACAGCTCCACTACAGCACTCCACTCACAAAGTATTATAAGCTTTCGGGGACGTGTGCGTGTGGATATCAAGGCTTGGGGGAGCAATGGTTGTACCAGCATGTGATGATGATGCAATGCCGATTGATATGCGAAGATACGTCGTGAATACTTTAATGAGATGTAATCTCATTCTTAGCCACAAATAGCAGTCTCGTCAGCATCGGTATTTCAGTCAAATTTATGTAAGCATCAACAGCAACAGCGTCAAGTCAGTAATTCGTCCAGTTAACGTTTCATCATGTCAATGACTATTGAGTTCCATTAGGGTTCATCGAAGCGCTATTGATCGGGGATTATCAAGGAAAACAAAATCCAGCTCCATTAGTCACAACCAACACATGGCCATTAATTTACCATCATTGTTGATACCAGATATCCTTGTGGTACAAGATGGACTTCCGCAAGGTTTGGCTTAGTGTGAGTGCGTAGGTACAATGTGTGCGATGTCTAGCTAGCCCTTCGTAACCTCTACTGCACAGATGTAAAAGGATCTTGACCAAGCTGGGTAGAGACTTGAATAGACATGAGAAAAGATATCCATCCCATTGTAGTCAGGGATCACTCAAATTAACTCATACTGTACTTGATTGACTTTTGTGGGACTTTACACTTTGTCTCTTTTACCTAATTTATTACTAGTATACAATGCTAATGTCTTCTTCTAGACTTCCCCGGTCTTTGCTTCTTCTTGTTGGAGAAATCAGACACGTCCATGGACAGCTTGGAGTCGTTTTTACGCAAGAATCTCTTCTTACCCCCAAACCCGAACTTAGCGTCCTTGGCCTTCCGCTTACCGTTAACTTTAGCCCGCTTGTTAGGACCTTCATAAGTTTTACCGGCAGCAGCGTCTTCGAGAGCAATGTCGAATTCGTCATCACCGAGCATTTCATTGGTACCGCGCTTACGCTTCTTCAACAGGTCGATCTTATCGAGAGCTTCCCGCTTTTGTTTCGCCAGTTCTTGCAAAGTGGCATGTTGAATTTGCTTACCGAACTTCTTCAAGTGTCTTTGCTTCTTAGCGTCTTCCGAAGCCTTCTAATCCTAGTCCTGGGAATTCCCAGATTCCTCCAGATTAAATTACTAAAAGCTTTGTCTATATAAGCAAGACGTTGAACCCGATTAGCAACACTAAATGTCGGGTTCGTCGGTGATTACTATGCTTACTCGGGCCGAGTCGTCGATGACGTCATCACCCAAAGTACGAGACCGAGTACGAGCCATCAACCAACAATTCACGGGAAGTCGTCAATATGATGACGTGGCTACCCTTTGTCTTGCTTATTTACCTCGTTCACAATGGATGGAACTTCTTGGGTTGTGTCGTTCAGTGCATGGAGCTGTTATCGCTAAGTTATTAACCAAAGTGTTTGTTACTGCTACTCCCAATGATATCACCCGAGCTCCAGGAATCACCGTCATCTCGTACCGACTTCTTTACAAACTCATCACTACGGGACCGCTTCATAAGGTCAAATCTCTTTATCTTTACTCCCCTCCAGTATCGCAATCATTTATTGATAATCTCTGCAATTTGATCCCCCAGACCCGAGTAGTGGTGGTGGGACATTATGATATCAATAAAGCCGTGACTAATACTGATTTCGAGGTGGAACTGGGGCTGAAAACCGTAGCTCGGTACCTCAATTCTCGTCTTGTGAGGTATCGATTAGATGATTACCCCATCCGGTTTGGTATTAACGATATTACGTTGTGTAACGTTGAGTTTTCCTCCATAACCTTTACCGAACCGATTATGGCTCCGTCTAGGCTTACATTGATGGGAGAAATCGACCTTCAAGTGATTCGGTTCATTGATATGGCTCATGTGACTCAATTAGCAGTGTACACTCACCTGCCAGTAGCTCTTCTCCTCCCCTTAGAGCTTAAACAAGTACTGAGTCTTTCACTATGTGTTCCTGACCCTCTGAGGTTCCTCCACGCTTTGACTCAGTGTTCATTGACCGACATTGTTGTCTACTTTCGTCACCAACCATCACCGACCATCGTGGAAACGTCTATTTCTCCTCATTCACCGACTCTACAAACGGTGGTGATTAACTCAAACACTACCGACGTGTGTACTGAAGCGTGGCTTGATGTTAGTTGGCGTCAAAGTCCACCACAACGACAATGGGGTACCGAAGTGGTAGCTACCATGAAGCAAACCCCACTAAAGTATCGCCATTTGTCATTGGTGATGGTGGATGGAGTCCCCTTCCGGATAGGAAGAGTATTGGGGGACTGGGTGTACACCAACGGTGAGTGCTAGCTCGTCCTCGCTCGTACTATCTCGTCATTAAACGTATATGGGGTCTATAATACACAAGGGGTTAGAATTCGTCGTCGTTGTTGTTCAACAACGCCTTAAGCGCCCATTCGTCCTTGAACCGGGTCTTGATCACATCCAACTCACTAATCAACAGTGAGCACGCGTTCCGTAACGCTTCCTTGGGCAGGTAGTCATCCTCGGTCTGGATCCGTAACTCAAAGTTGGCGAATAACGGATGGGGAATCTTGTAGGCAGCAAAGATCACCTTATCGTCCTTGAGGAGTTGAGCCCGCAACAAGTTTGCGAGAGTATGGTCTTCTCGCTCGATCTTGACGATGGCAGCATTGGGCACCTTGGTATCGGGGGTGATTTTGATTCTGACGAGTTAGTAAGTTTGGAGGGATGTAGGAAGTGTTCCAGCACATACTTATCGACCCCATCGGGAAGGATGAACAACTCGAACCGGTCGGGAGCGTTCATGGTGGAGGTGGTGGTGGTGTAGGTTCGATGGAGGCTAAGGCACGTGACCTAAGTCGCACCGACTTACACTCATTAACACTTAGCCCTTCACCAAAGACGCTTACACTAAGCCCTTCACTAACACTCAGCCCTTTACCGAACTTTCACTCAGCCCTTCATCAAAACGGCTTTACTCGACTCTGGCTTCACTAAAGTTACTTTACTCGACTTTAGCTCCACTTATAATTTATCAGTGTCAATAATGCGAATAATTCAACACCAGAGCCACGAGGGCAACGAACTAAGGACTACAACCTCACCACTACTTCCCCACAAACCCAACTTTCCAGTGTAACAAATCAACATAATCTACCTATTTGTTCTCCTTTATTATTGGTCTCTTTTATTATCAAATTCCTCGACATAGTTCTCGTTTGCTATAACCGTATCCATCGTTTCTCCTAAAACCTCGTCCTGCACACACACTCAACCCTCGCACTATCTTCCGCCCTACCGACAAGCCGTCCCCTTCGCAAACAATCCCCCCCATTTCCCCCCTTTTAGCGTCCCCGCGACGAAAACGCCACCATTACCCCCTCAAATCGCTCCAAACTCACCACCACTAGATTCCTCAGTCATTTTTACCCCTATTAGACGGTTCAAACCTCGCAAACCTCAACTGGTTAACCCTCTTTCTTGTCCCTCGTTGTGTCGCCCGGCGCCGGCTCTCCGCTCCGGTTCGCGCGCCCTCTTCTGAACCTCAGACTCACTGTCGTCGCTTTTCACCCATGACCAACCAGCTGTATCCCTGGAACAACCAGCGGCCGTTGGGCCAGCAGTTCAAGTACGTACTCTCCGTCATCGTGGTTAACATCAGTCATTTACTAACGGTCTTTTAGTGGTCCTCGTCCGCCAGTCTTGCCCCCGCCAGCGACGTTGGAGACGGGGCTTTTGGGCCACCCCCTGGGCCCGTTCCCTCCCCCCCAACCGACGTCGCAAGACGCTGCTCGTCTGCCCAGTCAACAGTTCTACCCGCTACCTCTGCTCCACTCGTTGGGCAATGGTGGTTCTGTTGCCACCGGGTACCAGATCCCCTCGATCAACCTGGCCATCGACGAGGCGCGCCCCCTGGCTCCCGCGGCACCGTTACCTCCACCGCTGCTGATCGTGGGGGTGAGTGACGTGGCTCCGTTGGCAGAAGCCAATCGTCTGGCCACCACCAACGTCTACCGCACCCTCAACGTCAAGGACGCGTTGCTGTACTTGGACCAAGTGAAAATCAAGTTCTACTCGCAGCCCGACGTCTACAATGACTTCTTGGACATCATGAAGGACTTTAAGCTGCAGCTGATCGACACCCCGGGGGTGATCGACCGGGTGCTGACGCTTTTCCGCGGGCACCCGGGGCTCATCCAGGGGTTCAACACGTTTTTGCCGCCGGGGTACCGCATCGAAATCTCTCTGGACCCTCAGGACCCTAACCCCGTGAGAGTGATCACGCCTACCGGCACCACGACTCCCGCTTCGGCGGCGGCTACCCTCGTCAAACCCGAGGAAAAAGCCCCCGTCCAGCCCCTTCCTCAGCCCCAGCAGCAACAGCAACAACCGCTGCCGCTGGCGGCTACCGAGGCGGCTCCGCAAGTGCCAGGAGGCCAGATCGAGTTCAACCACGCCATCAACTACGTCAACAAGATCAAAACTCGCTTTGCCAACCAACCCGATATCTACAAGCAGTTTTTGGAAATCTTACAGACGTACCAGCGCGAACAAAAACCCATTGGCGAAGTGTACGAGCAGGTCACGGTGCTTTTTGCCAACCTGCCGGACTTGTTGGACGACTTTAAACAATTCTTGCCCGATACCTCGAACCAGGCCGCCGCCGCTCAGGTGCCTTTGGCAGCGCCTCCTCAGCAACAACCGCAACAACAACCCCCACAAGCGCCCCAGCCGCAACAGCCGCAGCCCCAGCAACAGCCGGCGTACGCTCAACCTCAAGCCCACGTCGCTAACGGCTACTACGTCAATAACGGACAAACGCAGCCGCTTCCCCCCGTGGGTAACTTCCAGCAGCCTCTCCAAGGCCCTGGACCCGAATACCACCATGGCTACCAAGTGGCTACTGCAACCGCCGCCGCTCAACCTCATTTACCCGAGGTGAAAGACGATAAAAAGACAGCGGTGGTAACCGGAGCCAAGCCCGCTAACCCGCTGCTCGTTCCTGGAGTCCCGGAGCCGATGCCGTTAGCGTCTCAGGTGAAGACCCTGCTGCTTTCCGAGGAAATTTCGTTCTTTGACAAGGTGAAAAAGGCCGTGGGCAACAAGCAAACTTACAATGACTTTTTGAAGGTGATCAACTTGTTTTCCATGGATATCATCGATAAGCCAACGCTTGTGGAACGGGTGGAAGGGTTTTTGGGTGACTTGCACCCCGAGTTAATGCTGTGGTTCAAAATGTTCATTGGCTACGACGAAAAGCCGTTGCACATTGAAAACATCACGTTCAAAAAGCACCAGCTCGAGCTTTCGTTGTGCAAAGCCTATGGTCCCCTGTACCGTCAACTTCCTAAGGCCGAAACTTACATGCCGTGTCTGGGTCGTGACGAAATGTGCTGGGAAGTGCTTAATGATGAGTGGGTGGGACACCCGACGTGGGCGCTGGAGGATCTGGGTTTCATTGCTCACCGCAAAAACCAATACGAAGAGATCCTCTTCAAGATCGAGGAAGAACGCTTGGAGTTTGACTACTTTATGGAGGCAAACTTGCGCACCATCCAGACGCTCGAGACGATTGCTAACCGCATCGCCAACATGACCCCCGAACAAAAGGCCAACTTTAAGCTTCCTCCGGGGTTGGGAACCACTCTGCAAACCATCTACAAAAAGGTGATTCGCAAAGTGTACGATAAAGACCGTGGGTTCGAAGTGATCGATGCTCTTCACGAAAACCCGGCGATTGCAGTACCGGTGGTGCTTAAGCGGTTGAAGCAAAAGGATGAGGAATGGCGTCGCGCTCAGCGTGAATGGAACAAGGTGTGGCGGGAAATGGAACAAAAAGTGTTTTACAAGTCATTGGACCATTTGGGACTTACGTTTAAGCAGGCCGACAAGAAGTTGTTGACGGTGAAGCAGCTAGTGCTGGAAATTTCCACCGTCAAGGTAGAACAACACAATAAGCGGCTCCACCCGCTCACCCCCAAGCCTCAAGAACAGTTGGTGTACCAGTTTGTTGACTTTGACGTTGTTGACGATGTCCTTCGCTTAGCCGAGGTATTCATCACCAAACTGCTGAATTACCTGGCACTGGACCGGGAAAAGCTTGTGCAATTCCTTCGCGGGTTTGTTGATGTATTCTTTGGACGTAATTCGGATGATACTGTCAACGGGTCTTCGCGTAAGCGGAACCGCGACGAACCAATCTTACGCGAAGTGCTCAAACGTACCGGTAAACGCGACCTGCCGGGGCTTTCTCCCAGCTCTGAAGACCACGACGATACCTTGGAAGAGGTCGTGGATAAGCTGAAGGAATTGTGGATCAAGACCACCGCCGTGAATGCTGCTCGCGGATCGGCTCCTGAACGTCGTGACCGCTACAACTTGTTCTGCAACACCACCGTGTACGTGTTCTTCCGTCATTTGCGCACCCTTTACGAACGTCTTGACGAAGTTAAGCGAATGAACGCCGACGTTGCTCGCGAAATTGTGCTGCGCAAGGTACCTCAGTTCGCTAAGGACCTTAACCTCGTGTGTCACCAATTGGAGGACCAAGGCGTGCAAATTGATGGCAATGAAGACTGTTACCAACAAGTGCTTTCACTTCTGGAGCGTCTCATCGAAGGGGAAATCGAACACCAATGGTTCGAGGAGCTGTTGCGTCAAGGATACCGCAATCGGGCCTACAAGTGTTACACTATCGACAAGGTCGTTCAAGCTATGGTGAAGCATGCTCACCTGGTGGTCCTGGACTCAAAGACATCAGAAATGATGTGTGTATGGGAACAAGATCGGGCCCAACCCGCGCTGCTGGCTAAGGACCAGATCTTGTACCGGATGCAAGTGCGCCACTTGATGCTGCCGGAGGAGAACATGTTCAACCTTGCCTATACTCCCGACACCACCACGGCGTCGGTGACGTTTGTCGCTTTGGATGATTTGACGATTAAGGACCACACCAACGTCGAGGAGCAATACAACTATTACGTGACGCTGTACATCATGGCCCACCCCACTGAAGGGGTGCCTGCTTCTAAGCTTTCGATGCCGTTTGCTAAGCACGTGATTGACGAAGTAAGCGATGATCAATGCGAAGGGCACGTCACTCTGGGGCTTAAGGTGCTGATATGTCCTCGTCTGTACCGATTGTTCTTTGACGTCGACACCTTTGACGAGTTCACTGCCAACTACGTTTACTCTAAACAAGCTCCTCTGCTGATCGATTCACAAGAGCGCATCAAGCACTTGCTGGAACTTGTCGATGCCGAACGAGAAAACGACGACGGTGACCGCTTAGTGCAAGTGTTGTTCAACGAGGGGGTGGAGAAGTACCACGAAGTGGCTCGCTCCGAGGAAGCAAAGCACAAGCAAGACCAAGCTGACGCTAAAGAAGCCGAAGACGCTCGTCAATTGGCACAACCAGAACAAGAGGCTGATGGTGAAGTTAACGCCGATGCTTCGGCGCCCCACGAACCCACCGAACAACCTCAGGATGTGACGATGGAGGATGCTGGGGATGCGCCCAAGGAAGAGTCCAAGACTGAACCGGAGACTACCGAACTGTCTAAGGACGAAGCTAAGGATGAACCCACTGAAGATAACAAGCAAGGACTCCAGCAACAAACTCCCGTTGAGCAAGCGAAGAATGAGGACGCTATGGACGAAGACCCGCAAACTAAATCTGTGGAAGGATCCAAGGATGTCACTCCGGCTGTTACCACAGAGGAGGCTAAACCGGAAGAAGCCAAACCAGAACAGATCAACGAGGAAATTAAGCAAGAGCCTCAGGTTGATGAGGCTGATAAGATGGAGGTGGACGGTGATGGGGCTCCTGAAGCCAGCGCCGCTCAGTAAAGATGGTTTTAAATGATGATGATGGGATATGCCAATGATTTATATGGCTTGTACGTGTACTAATAATTGACGAAAAAAGATTTGCGTTTGTTAAATTCAGTAAAATTACGTTTGCATGTGTTGAATATGTACTAGAGCAACCATATAGTAGCTCATTGCAACATTCTGTGGATCTGGTCGTCCTTGAATTGAGCCAAGTTGTCCAACTGGTTCCACCATTGGAACAAGAACTTTTGGCAGATCAACTTGAACCACGGCGTGAACACCAAGTTGGAGTCTTGGAACATTTGCTCCAATTCTGCTTGCGACACCCACTTAAAGTCTCTAACTTCGTTGTAGTTGGCATCGATGGTAAGGGTATTGGGCACCTTACCGATCAAAATGTAGTCAATTTCGTGTTCACCCCACTTGGAAGCGGCGTCTCCCAGAGGCGACATGTAGTGGATTCTCGTCAAGAAATCAAAAATATCCACAGGAATTTCTTGGGGAGGAATGCCCAACTCATGCTCTAGCTTACGTTGGGCGGCGTTCTTGGCTCCTTGAACGGCGTTGTCCAACGCGTTCACATCGTCGCCCGAAGTCAGCACTCCAAGCTCTTGCGGCACACAAAGAGGGTGAGAGCAGCAGGTGTTGGTCCACATGTTGGCAAAGGTGATCTTTTCATCAGCCCGCTGTTGGAGCAAAAGCTTACCGTCTTCGTTGAACAAAAACACCAGGAACGCCCGGTGCAACAAGCCGTCGTTGATATTGTCCATGATGTGGCACAACTTCTTCGTGCCCAGTCCCACGGGCTTGTCGTTGTAGTCCAACACGATGCACAACTCTTCCATCAACTTGATTTGCTCCTCATCGTGGCCGGCGAAGAGCTGGTTATCCTCCTTCGACAGCGTCAGCCCCGCCGATCGGGGGATGCCCGACACTTGCGACAACGGGGTCACTTCCGACCACTTGGCCAACACGTCTTCTGGAGAAAGCGACTTCACGGTCTGTTCGTACAGTTGGGTCATGGGTACGACGAAAATTGAGCGGGAACGACAAGAAGTGAGCGCACCAGCACTACGTGCAGCCGTGCCCCAAGCAGAGGCATGACGAGACAAGCGAGCAATCATTTTCAAGTTAGCAAGTCGTCCAAACGATTGTGGGATAAGGCAGGGGGTACGAATGTGTGTCTAGCACGAGACAAGTGGGGAAAGTGGAGCTTGGAGCACGCGCGAAGCTTTAAAGTGGGTGAAGGTGGGGTTGATCGATGATAAAGTGATAGGAAAGAGAAATAGCTTAAACAAGGTGAAGTGGTAAAAGTTAGTAGGAGTATATGTGAAACAAGTGGACCGAGTCACTTTAAAGATGAAACACTGGAAAAAAAGAAACTTATGTTGGCTTTTTGCTACCCGTCGTATAGCGCGACAAATGAATACGCGGCTGGGGTGCTTGGGTCTGTGACCTAAATAGGAAGGTACATCCGCACTGGGGCAGTGGGCAAATCATATAGGCAAAACTCAAGGACTATGAAATGATGGGACACTAATGACTTCAAACTAGGGTATTTAAAGCACGGTGCTGTATTTGATATTTCTAATGGTACAACCAAAAAACAAAAAAGAATGGACGAGTTGGGAATCGAACCCAAGACCTTTCGCATGCTAAGCGAACGCTCTACCAACTGAGCTACACGCCCGATTTTTTGAAAATTCGTTTTATGGTAATGAAGTCCTTACGTGGCTAGGACATGGCCCGCGGTTTTGGCCAGAATGTTCATTTGACACCCAAAATATGGTCTTACCATTTAGATAGTCCACTTCCAGTAGACTGAAAGTCTGATTCGAGCTATTAGACACTCATTTCGATTAAGTTTTGCGGATCCTCCTACTGGCGAGCAAGCGGCCCCGACGTTCCTGAGCCTAGGCCACGGGTTACGTTCCCGCATCCCCATTGTCTGGTCGTCTCGTCAAACCTAAGCCCCGTTGGGTCGACCATAGGGTAAGCGAATGGTAAATCTAACCGCAAAATGGGTACCCAAAAGGCAAACAATCAATGACAAATCTAACTACAAATGGCTACTCACTTCCCCGGTGTCAATACCTCAAAAACCCATGGAGTTACACAGTTTAGGGGTGTCGATGGCTCACCAATACGGTCTCCGAAGTCCGGGAACGTAACTGACTGACGGCGCGAGCCACACGCAAGTTGGACATGACAAAACTGCGAGACAGCGACGTGTCGACAAATGGTTCTAGTACGGTTGAAATCAAGAGCTAACTATGGCTTCTTGGTATAGCTTTGTAACAAATAAGAACACATGTCCGTTTATTCACAACTTGTCCCTTAGCTTTACCCCAGTTTTCGAGACTACTCAAGCGATTTTTCGGAAAGTCGCAACTCGGAGGGTCGCACCTGTCGTCAACCAGGTACCCGACCATCGCGACAATTTGCACACGACCTTCCGACATTAACCCCCTAACTTAGGGCGAGCCAAACGACGACTAACATGGCTATCTCGACCAGTTTTCATGATATTGAAACCCGGGAGGTGAGCATCGATTCGCATTCGTAGGTTTCGTGGGCTATTCTTTTTTGTGTCTCCAAAACCTCGATCAGAACGGTTTTAGATCTACACTAAACCGAATACGAAGTAATGGAGTGGGGGGCGTGGGGGTTCATCAGACGACGACATTATTAATTTATTGGGGAATGTGGAGAAGAGAGAACGCTTTGCTCCCATTGGTCGATAAGCTAGGCCCTATCTACTCCCAATATGCCAGACTCTACCTCTTACCCATTTCCAAAAACTATAAGTAGGGGTGTTCTTCCCCCCTCTAAATTTTTATTTCATCAACCTTTATTTGGCTAACACTTAATCATGTGCCTTGACTGATCGTTGGAAACCCCAACGCTTCTATCTTTGACGCCATGACTAGCCATCCATGACCAACACAAATTAGTTGGCATGGTCCGATGACGCTTATTGATTGACACTGGCTCATGAGCTTGACCTGATGGTTGGAAATCCCAACCATTGGTCAACTAAAAGCACAGTGTCCGATGACGCTTACTGGCTCTACTGATTTTTGGAAATCCCAACGATCAACTAAGAGCCATGATCAACCAACCATGATTAACTGTTGACATGGTCTGCTGAACACTACTGAAAGCTTGCCTGGCTTTACATACTCATCGCCAGGCATGCTAATCCATGATGCCACGACCAAAATCTCACCTAACGTGGTTTGCTGTGTCTGTTTTTCTTGATTGACATACTATGGTCAGTCCTTTCCATTGACTCATCTCGAAGGGTCGGCTCCGTTCCAGGGGAGTTCAGGTTGATCGAGACGACAGTCGGATCTTCCAATTCTACAGTCAGGTTTTTCTCTATACTTTCTCTCTTCTCATGTTTTATGGAAAGGACTGGCTAAACTTTGACTATCAAGAAGACAACCCAGCTTTGATTGGATTGGAAATAAAGCTACAAGTATTCGAAACTACAAATATAGAAACTTACAATTACATATAATAGAGATAATCATTTGCCAACCGTTGTAGCCAACTCTATCGCAAGACCCATAAAGTTTATGTCGAGGTCCTACTCCTCTAGTTCGTCAAGATCAATGTTGAGTAAACGCTATATACATATTTATTGGTAGAAAATTGCCGTGGAACCAGGTAACGCCTTGATGCACTGACCGGGCTCCATCCGCATCTTCGAGTTATTGACATCGGCTAACCTCTCGGCAAGCTTGTGAGAGTCGCCGACTTCTTCCGGTTCGATGAGCAGAGGAATTGCCAGAGGCTTGGTAGTTTTCGCCAGTCGTCCGTTAGCGAGCTGGCCAAACTCATTGTCTCCAAATACAAGCACATCTCGCGGACCGGTGTTACCCATGGTGACGATACAATGGTCTCCACTACCGCTAAACTGTTCCACGCCAATGGGTACGACCCGTTTTGCCTTCTCATCGTACTCAGAAAAGCCAGTCAATTGCTTGATCACCAATGGTTGCGAACAAACATGCATGTACCGTGTTCCTAGTTGACCTTGAACCCCGTTACCAAATGCCAATACCAACGTCTGGTCTCGGTAGTCGACCTCAACGTAACTCAGATTACCGGCAGCCACTGCTTGACGAACATTGAATTCCTCACTTCGAGCATTCTTATCGACAAAGTTGCGACACAACCGGCGAAGATCATTCCGATTGAGGATCTTGCGAGGTGCTGGTTGTTTGTTGGTGGTGTACAGGACGTCAATGGCACATTGACCATATTGGTTATCACCCCAAGCCCACACATTATCGTTGGCGTCGACGGCTAAGTTATGGAAGGCACCTGCCAGCACCTGGCGGATTTGACGAGGCGTAACCGAGCGATCGCCAGCTTCCAGAATCAAAAGCTCTTTATTGAGTAAAGTAACATCTTTCTCCACACCTAACTCGGGGGCCTGAGGGGTACCATATTGACCAAGATTATTGGCATCATCGAGTGAAGCCACGTATACCTGGTGATCTTTACCGAGCATCAAAAGATGTTGAGCCCCTACCCCAAGTTGGATAATCGATTGAGTAGTAGGGAGAGTAGCGTAGTCCTTGGTGGCGGTGGCCCACGTCCACGACCGGTGAGAGTCACCTTGGAAGTCACCGGAAACATCAGAACGAGGATAGTAGACCACTTGCCCTTTAGTGGTGAGCCCCACAACAAAGTCTTGTGTAACTTCGACCAGCGATAACCGAGGAACGTTGACTTCGGTGAAATCAGCGGTTTTGTTTGGCCGCTGGTACACTTTACCCTTAGCATCCACCACCACCAAATACTGGCCATTAGCGCCAACGTCACGGACTTTCTTACCTTCAAAAAACGGAACACGAGCTGGAAGACGACCAGCAACTTCCCCACACACATAGAGACCAGGAACCGAACTCGGTTGCACCGTAGCTTCGATCTCGGGTAACTGCGACTCGAGTTGAGCCACCACGTTCTTCGTCAGCTTCTTATTGCGCAGATCGTCGTTCAAATCAGGCACACTATCATCGTCGACTTTGTACAACCGGTTGGTATAGTACTTGCTCTTGAGTTCGTGGTACCGAATCCAGAATTGGTGAGCACAGACAATCGCCACCAATGCCAACACCCCAGCAGCCACTCCCTTCACCCGTTCAAAGAATTCCCACCACTTCCGGTTTTCGTGAGCTCCCAGGATGATTTCGTTATGAATTTGGTTCATCATATCTTTATATTCGGGGGAATTGGGCTTAAGACGGGCAAGCCGAGGGTCCATAGCGATGCGATCGGTGACGTTAAGCTTGTGGTCATCGACAAATTGACGTTCAATGCGCTCGTGTATCTTTTTCTGTTCCAATTTGTGGTTAATGGTATCGTCAAGTTCGCTGGAGTTGATCAACTTGGGAGGAAGGTTATATTTCACCTTAGGCGGTTCCGAAGCCAGAGTGGCGTCCAGTTTTCCCGTCAGTACATTGTTCTTATCATCATCTTTTGTCAGGTATAGCCGATGACGGTACCCAATCACGCTTTGAGGCTGGCGTCGCCATACTCCTCGGACTGTTCGCGTCAACATGGTCCGATGAGAGTGCGGCTGGTCCCGATAACTGATAGGGAATGGAGGATGATCGTAACAATCCGATAAGAAATAACTTAAATCAATAACAATAAGTAGTGTCAGAATAGGATAAAGTTTACTGGATGTAAAGGCAGAGGATGAAGAAATGGTGAGTGTTGATTTGTGAGGGATTTCATTATTATTGTGGGGAACGTGCCAATAGGAGGGGAGCGTGCCAATGAGACGTGAGATATTAATCAGCTAGCAGAGCTATCAAACCTCAAGGTAAAGATGTTACCTAAACTAAGCCATTGCCAGCAAAAGTCAAGGCTATCTTCATCCACGGTACCTCGCTAGTGATTGCCGTTTCTAGTCGCACCCCGGTACTGCTGAACCTGTCATTTCGCACCCACTTCTGTTGACACCCTTAGGTTCCCATTTACATGTTCATCCGAACCCGACCCAGGGTCCCGACCCGGCTTGTTACTCCTCTAGGTGTGCGGGGGCTCACCACCAAGTTCGACACCAAGAAGTTTGTCCTGCAAATGGAAGAGCTGGGGTTCAGCCAGCCGCAAGCGGAAACGGCGGTGCTGGTGGTGAGCCGAGCCATCAACGACGGCATTCTGCTGATCACTCGTAACTTAGTGACGAAGGAAACGATGCTGCTGACGGCGTATCAACAAAAGGTCGACTTTGCCAAGCTCAAAGGGGAGCTTCAGACGATGGATAAGGGAGAGTACACGCTGTTGCTTAAAGAACAAGAACGGTTGCGGACCGATTTGACCAATTTGAAGAACCGATTAAAGGAGGAAATCACCAAGCAACAGGCGGGGGTTAGACTCGATTTAAATTTGGAAAAGGGGAGAATTCGTGAAGAGTCGTCGATCCATGAGGCGAAGATTGAGGATACCACGACCCGTATCGACGAGGAAATTGCCAATTTACAAATGCAAATCAAACTGGTGAAGACCCAGGTGATGCAGTGGTTGATTGGTGTGACGTCGGGTACGTTTGCCTTGCTTTTGGCGTTTATTCGCTTCTTCGGTTAACCTATAAGTGTACTTGGGGGCAGGGCTTTAAAATACCATGAAATGTTTACCGAGTCAATAATGAAGCCAATGACATTCAACGACTTCAGTTCGAAACATTTACAACTTGACAGCTAGACTAGTGATTGTCATTCAACATATACCAGTTACAATCGTTGCAAACCGATATAACCTGTCCTTGAACGTAATAGATTACAATTTAAACATTAGATTATTGTAATATTAGTGAAATTGTCCGAAAGCTTTGTGGAAGCGTGGTTTGAGCCATTAGTCATTTGTTAATTACTCCTCAATAACGTTATACTACAATCCATAATGTGACCAAGTCTATATAAACTACGGTGTATGAAACTTCTCAAGTCACCGTAGCCTCAAATAACATTGGACTGTCTCTGAGTAATTCTATTGTTGTCTCCATATGGTAATTGAACCCTGACTGCATAAGCGATATGTCCTAGGTGCAGTACGGAAACAATAGTCATTAAGGTGGGAACACCTCAAGAACGCGACTAGCACCGAAAAATGATATTCTCAGTGGAAGCTACGACGGCGATAATATCGTAACAGTGAGCTCCAAGCCTTCCCGTAAAATCCACGACACCCAGTAAAAGATTCTATATTTAGACGCAAAATTTACGAACAACAAAACCCTTGTGGCGGTTTTCTCCTCAATCGGCCAGCTTACACTATGAGTGTGCTACCAAAAGTTACTCACAAAATGACAAGGAATCACCATAATCAACGACAACGAATGGCAAGGGAATCAAATTAGGTCAATTTTGTGCATCATCCAAAAATCTTGGAGAATTTTGCTTGCTCGTTATAATTCTCAAAAGTGTCACCAATCATTCCAAATCACTTATTTGGAGAGTGTGATGGTACAAACCCACTAAACAAGCCACGACGATTACAACAAACACCATCTTAAAGTTATGGCATGAGAGGAACATCTCGAATTATGAGGTGGCTCTTTTGACTTATAAATAACACCATACAAACACTTTATTTTTGCACGCAAAACATCCCAAAGATCGCCTTAGTTACCTGAATTAAGTGATGAATTCAATATTTAATGAGTTTTTCAACCATTAATCTTGATATTGGCCTACCTTGTAAGTGCTACACCAAATTACTAGCAATTGGTGTCTCAAAGTGCAAGACTTGTGAGAATTAAAGGGCTACTGCTATCGACATTCATTTCTAAGATGTTGAAGCCGTATAGCTCAGTTACCTTTTGGTTTAAGGTAGTCACTAGAATCTCTTTATTTTATAATCTGTAGTTGTAAGAGTAGTAGTAGAGTAGCAGTTAGGTAATGAAGTCAAGTCAAGCCAAATAAGCCAGAAGCTAGAGTGAAGTAAAGTCAAGTAAGTCAGTTTTTGTGAAGGGCCGAGTGTAGGTCCTTTTCTTTCAACCTTGCACTGGTAAGGGTTCAGTTGGTTTCAACTCTATTTGGGTGTCACCTATTGTCTCATAACCTGGGAAAGTATACTAGAGAGACACTCATTATTCTAATAGAGCTTGTCAGAAACAAAAGCTACCGATTCAGTAATGGGTGATTTAAACTTACTTGGCTTATTGGATCTGATACCAATCCAATATCAATCCATACCAATTGACCTATTGAATACCAATCCATACCAATTGACCAATTGAATACCAATCCATGCCAATTGACCAATTGTATATCAATACTTGCCAATCATTGATCATCATGATTGTCTTAATCAAACGGATATACCTACTATTATCTCGTACGATTAAATAACTGCTACAAAAGACTTGAAGAGTAGAGGTAGGGTTAAGCAAGGCAGGTAAAGTTAAGTCAATAGAGCCAAGATAAGCAAATCAATAAAAGCTCGTGTCTGTGAAGGGCTAAGTCCTAGTCTCGGGAAGGGCTAAGTCGTAGTCACGGTAAAAGCTAAGTCGTAGTCCCGTCGAAGTGTACCAGTCAGGACGCCAAATCAACATTTTCGCGTCGGTGCGCGCGCCACGTCATGAACTCCCTCTACAACCATGGGTTGAAACAAACCCAACAGCTCACCAAAGACCTCGCCACCTTCGAGCTGAATTTGCTGACGCTGCCACTTCTGCTTCAGGGGCTGATTTCCACCACCCTCATCTCGTTTCGCAAGACGATCAAGGAGTACACCGACTTGGTCAACAACCATAGCGATGCCGCTGCTCAGGAAAAGCACCGGGCTCGATTAGCCAAGTTCAGTCAAGATCTACAAGAGTATTCCGATAAGTTTGACCTGCTTCGAAGCCAGCGGGAAGAGCAGATCCAGGAGACGAGTAAACAGGAGCTCTTTGGTCGGAGACAAGCAAGTGATAACCCCTACGAGCCTACTGACCTGACACTGGCGTACCAGCAACAACAACAGCAACAACAGCAGATGGGCTACGAGGAAGGATTGTATAATGAGCGCAACCTGTTGGCTCGAGGTAGTCAGCAACTCGACCACATTTTGGAGATGGGCCAACAGGCGTTAGAAGACATTGTCGAGCAAAATGAAACGTTGCGGAAATTACAGCAAAAGTTTGAGGACGGGTTAGTGACGTTGGGGGTGTCCCAGGGCACCATCCGTACCATTGAACGTCGCGCTCGCCAGGACAAGTGGTTATTCTGGGGGTGTGTGATTTTGATGGTAATTCTCTTCTACTATTTGGTCAAATGGTTTGCCTAGTGGTTTGAGAATAATGATCCAACGACATACAAACTCTTAAAGTGACGGGGATCTCAGCACTATCATCAACCTACGGTCTGTATGGTCTGTGTCGAGGGAAAGCTCGACAGTTTCCCTAACCTATTAAGTTAATAAATTCAACTCAGCATCATAGACCATTGTCGAGACTTGATATCTCGAGACTCTAACCGATGGGAAAAAGAAAGTTCACAGGGGGTGAACCCGAGTTGCGGGGGAGGTCAGGGGGGTTGAGACAAAGCAACGAGACAAACGGCTATCAGGTACTGGTGGTGGTGACCTCATGGGGCTTATGATCGGTCACAAACGAGTAAGTCTGGGGTCGATTACCGTATCGGGTAATAAAGGATGCAAACCTCATGACTAGGCGCAAGATGTACCAAACCCCACTTTCTGCACCGACGTGTCTCGGTCCGGTAAGCATTAGTTGCAGATAACTTACCGATTTGCTCGATTATCCTCGACGCAATCCCGATCATTTCTTATCTCCTACGAAGTTGACAACCGAAGGGGTTGATTAGAGGTAGTCCAACGATAGTACATGATAACCTGCCTCAAGAAGGTGACATTACACGATAACGTGTGTGAAGAAAGTGACTTACAATAATGGAGAAAAGGAACCGTGTGATTTTAAAAAGACATTACCATCTGAAGAATGATTACGAACACTCTGACTCCATAGGTCATCGGAATTATAACACCATTCAATTACGAGCCCAGCCCCACCAACTCCAGCCGATGAGGTGGTTAAACGTAAGCGATCCCGCTAATTAGCCTAATTGGGCGAATACCATCGGTCCATCTCTAGTCACGATTTTTTCATCTAACCAATCAAAATACAGTTTCACCTTCTCCCCTAAGTTAAGAAATACAGTAGTAATCTCTTTTCAGTACATTTCGCAACGTTCCAACGTTTCATTGCTTGTTTCCACCAGTGTCAGATCGTTAACTATGCGCACTAACCGTGACCCCAGCGACGCGCCGCACCGCCCAATCGAGATATCACCGAATCTTTCCCACTTTAGTAAAGGTTGCCAACCAGTGGGGCACCCTACCCCACCACCGTTGTTGCCACCCCCTCTTGGAAGGTGTGAATGAGGCTCCTCGAGGACACCAGCGACATTGAGTGCCAAGTGGTGGGGTTTTCGGTGCTTGGCTTCCCATCGTGGAAAGAGCCTATGGTAGAGGAGAACAAGCGTTTGTTAGTCAAAGAGCCTGGAAAAGAACGAGCCTGTGGAAGGAGCTATCTCTAGGAGTTGTCATACGGTGTATTTTGTCTGTTCAACCCTTCGGGATCGGCTGAACGAAAACGGGGGGTGAGCCGAATGTCTAATCGAGTCCTCTAATCTTACTTGCCTAATGAGGATTGGAACTATGCACCCGTGCGTCGGTCCGGGCTCGCAACCGGGAGCGATGCTTTTTGACACATTACCCATTTCTTCGTCGACCGGAGACTATTCGTCTTATCAAACAATCCCTAACTGATACTAAACGCGACTATATCCATGGCTATTGGTTTAGAGGGTTTAGCCTCATCACGGCGCTTTTGTGATCGCCACTATATCTCTCGGATCATCATCACCACCGTCACTCCCGCAACCGCCTTACGGTGCAGCGAGGCCACCTGCCTAATTGGGAAATGTCAAGGTGGATTTGCAGCCTGCGGTGGGGGGCAAAGTTGGGGCTGGGAACGGGACTATATAATCGTTATTCGTCACCGTGTACCCCATCTTTTTTTTCCGAGTCTCATCGCTTTCTTTTCCTGATGCATTCCAAACTCTACTTGGTGCTGGTAGCTGGTCTATTAGCCCTGGTGGATGCGCTTCCCATCGACCGCTATGTCGATGGTACCACTTCCGGAGTGGACATGGCTAAGCGGAGCTTCTTTCTGAACTTGTTTAGTGGCATTGGCGGGCTTTTCTCGTCACCGTCGTCGCTGTCGCTGTCATCGCTGCCACCGACTAATAATGTCGCTGCTCCTGCTGCTGCTGCTGCTCCTCCTCAGGGCCAAGTAGCAGCCGCTGTTCCCTTTGGACCGACAACTACCATTGTTGAGTACGCTCAACCGTTAACTCAACCGGCTCTGACCAAACCTGTGGCTCCCGTGGCTCCCGTGGCTCCTGTAGCTCCAGCGGCTCCAGCGGCTCCAGCGGCTCCAGCGGCTCCAGCGGCGGCTCCAGTGGCTACTACTCTGAAAATCCAAGTGTTTGCTCCGGCTCTGACTCAGCCAGCATCGCCTCCTCTGACGAAACAGTCAAGTTCGTCTGGATCGGGCTTTTTTGACTCTCTTTTCGGTGATCTTAGTGGATTCTTCGGTCTTAGTGACGACTCGCCGCTGTCTCAATCACCCCTGAGCCAGCCTCAACCACTGTCGGCTCCTCAACCGGCTCCAGCTCCTTCTAGCTCGCAATGGCAGTTTCAAGGACCGCAATCGAGTGCACCACCATCTTCATCATCTGACCAAGGTCAAAACCAAGGTCAAGGTCAGGGATCATCGTCCGATAACAACTACGGAGCGTCTCCCACAAACACTGACTTAGGTGGTAAGGCGGGTTCGGGTTACGGTGGTACTGGTGGTGAAGGGAAAGCTCATGGTAGTCCCGATGACGTTGCTGCGATTCTGGCGGGCGAAGTTCCCGGATGGTACTCAGTTGGTGATAACCCCGATAATGCCGTACCTACCGGGTCCACTCAGGGGGACCAGAACGCTCATTATGCCCTGGGAGCTAAGGGGATGTCGTATTCACCTTACCGCAAGTCGGGAGGATGTAAGCTGCTGCAAGAAGTTGCCAGAGACATCAAACGTCTCCAAGGGTTCGACCTTATTCGTCTCTATCTGACGGACTGCTCGGGGATCGAGAATGTGTTGGCTCTGATGGGGTCTTCGCAACAATTGTTCCTCGGGGTCTGGAACTTAGATAAGGCTCTGGTGGAAGGAGGACTCAATGACATTGCCAATGCCATTAAGACTTCGAATCGAGGTTGGCTGGCGGTGCACACTATTGCCATTGGTAACGAACGGGTCAATGAAGGTCAAGCTACCGTCGACGACATCAGCTTTGCGTTAACTACAGCGAGAAATTGGTTAAAGGCCAATGCTGGCGACTATAACGGAGCGGTGGTGTCGGTAGACACGTTGGTGGCAGTCAAACAGAACCCGGGGCTCTGTGGCCTTAGTGATTACCTCGCCGTGAACTGTCATCCTTACTGGGATGGGGGAGTGCAACCAGAAAACCTGGGCCCGTGGCTTAAGCAACAAATGCAAGAGTTGGCGGGGATTTGCAAGAACAATAAGCAGATCATGATCACCGAGACCGGGTGGCCCACCAAGGGGGGCAAGTACGGACAATGTGAGCCGCTGGTGGAGAATCAAAAGACGGCGCTTCAGCTGATTATCAGCACGATGGGACTGGACGTGTTGGCGTTCACCATGTATAATGATTACTGGAAGCTGGGAGGCACTAATGGTGTCGAACAGTTCTGGGGCGTCTATGGTGATCCCGAAGCGTAGGTCGCAATAGATGTTATAGATACCATGTATGATTAACGACAGTCAATGAACGAGACTAGGACTTAGCCTTTCAAGCTTAACTCAGCCCTTACTAGCTTAACTCAGTCCTTCACTGAAACTGACTTCCGAAAGTGATGCAAACAATCTCATGGACTACCCTCCGATTATTGATCTTATGGAATTGACAATTAATGGTTGTTCTTTTCATATCCTCTTTCGTTTCACGAGTAAAATTGTCACTGACTGTCGTGACTCCGGCGTAATGGTGCCACGTTATAGTACTATTGTGATATAAGTGACATGGTATCATTGTGCTATAGTGTCAGTGTTATAGTGCAAAAGTGACAGTATTATAGTGCTATAGAGCTAACTATGGCAAATGAAAGCTTGAACAAGTAGGATGTTAGTCGAGTGGTTACTATACTGTGTATTAAATGACGGATTTAGAATAATGGTTATTATTAGCATCATGGTCAACGATAAATTGTTGATTGATAAAGAGTATATTAGCGTAACATGATGACTTCGTTTTCATAGTTATTAGTAGTGTTAGTGCTCCGAACCAAATGACCCACGTTTCCTCTATTTCCCTTCGATCTTCCACCACTACGAACAAAATCATCTATTATCACAACGCTCTTCACACTTTATCATTACCAGTTACTATATCGTCAGTAATCAAATCCCCGTGTCATTCCGAGATCCTCCGTTGTCCGACTGCGCTCGCCGCATCTCATCTCAAATTTCTCCACATCTCATCCTCCGCTCCTCCCTTTGGACCCCAACCGTTTCCGTGTTTCCCCATATCGATAGTACCCCCGCCCAATGAGAGACGTGGTCGTGCTTAGCGGATCGCTGCATCCCGAACTCACCAAGCTGATATGTCGTCACCTCACCACCAACGAAGGCGAAGTGCTTTCGACCAAGTTTGCCAACGGGGAGACCCTGATCGAGATCAAGGAGTCGGTGCGAGAAAAGGACGTGTTTATCGTCCAGCTGGGATGTGGCCACGTCAACGATAACTTGATCGAGTTGCTCATCATGTTGCTGGCGTGTAAAACTGCTAGTGCTAAGCGGGTCACCGCGGTGTTGCCCCTTTTCCCTTACTCAAGACAACCGGATATTCCTCACCTTGCTGCGCTTACGGGGGCTCCCAAGAAGACGACGTTTAACTTTGAACTGCGCCCCCCCACCAGAGCCCTGACTCCCGTCCCCAGTGACTCTCTGGCCCCATTGACTCCTAAGCGGAACGACTCGTCCCTGACTAAGCTCTGCGCCCCTAACCCGATCAAGGGGCTGCTGAAGAACATCGCCAATACCGATGCCGCTGGACGTACCGAACTGGGGTACAAGCAATGGATTGCTCAAAACGGTACCCTCATCGCCAACTTGCTCACCACTGCCGGGGCCGACCGCATCATCACCATGGACTTGCACGACCCCCAGTTCCAAGGCTACTTTGACATCTGTGTCGATAACTTGCACCTGAAGCCTCTCTTTAAGCACTGGATCATCGAGCACATCCCCAATTACCGCCAATGTGTCATCGTCCTGCCCGATTCCGGTGGTGCCAAACGTGCTACTGCCATCGCCGACGCCCTTGGGTGCCCGTTTGCCTTGATCCATAAGGAACGCCGTGCTAAGTACGGTACCGGTGCCGAAAAGGGCACCGACAACCCTAAAGTGGTGGCGACGACGATGTTAGTGGGTGACGTCAAGGATAAGGTGTGTGTGCTTGTCGATGACCTTGCCGATACCGCTTATACCATCACTCAAGCAGCTAAGCTCTTAAAGGACCAAGGGGCTAAGTATATCTATGCTCTTGTCGCTCACGGGATCTTTTCTGGTGAAGCGATTAGACGGATCGAACATTCGGCTATCGATAAGCTTGTCACTACCAACTCGACGCCGATGCAAGAGGGGACCAAGTTCGAAGTGTTGGACGTGCTGAGGGTGTTTGCCGAAGCGATTCGTCGTATCCATAACGGTGAACTGGTGAGCATGTTGTTTGACCACGGTTGGTGATTACGACAAATGTTATAGAATAAAGAATAGAGAAAAGTGCTAGACTTTACATTTTAGTCAATTATTGACACTGATGCTCTAAGAGCATTGACACTTCACAGGTGCTGGAAGTTAATATCACTACCAAACGATTCAGAGTATAATGACCAATCACCATAATGTACACTCAATAAGTTAACGAAAACACCAACGACTTCCGTTTAATTGGTAGTTCATGACCAAAACTCATAATAATGAATTGACTTCTAGGATTTGGTGTACGACAACCATTTCTATCTTCTGTTTCTGTTGTGATAGTATAGACATTGAGCAAATCGGAGACTGAGTTATTGGTGTTTAAAAAAGGAATCTATGGTGATGATTAACTCCATTGTATCCATAAGAGTCTACTAAAGATAATGTGTTGATGCCTTGGTTGGGTTAAACAGTAGTATAGATAGTCTCTAGCCAAATAAAAGTCGATTTTACACAATACCTCCAACACCCTCCCATTTATAGTAGTTTTAGTACACTCTCAAAACTAAACCAAGCTAATTTCAGCATGGTTACATTTTTACAATATTAGGTGATTACAATCCATTAGCGTGCGAACCTGATCGTCCTTAAGGTACACCATTGATGACACTGATGGGGTTGAATGTAAACCACAATACCCATCGGGTCATATACAATACCAGCTTGTATAAAGGTTTTGAATCATTTGCCATGGCATTGGTGGTTGCTTCTACCTTTGGTCGTCGCGATCACGTGATGTTTACCTCACCTCCCAGATAACCACTGGCAACCGAGACTATAATTGGCAACATCAACAAAAACGCCTCGATTGCGATGACGATCGATGGTCACCTCATCGCTAGTCTCATCGTTTAAAACTTTCATCCGTTCACTCCCATACCAATCTCTCTGCGTTCTTCAAGCCTCTCCGATTATGCTTTTCTCCCTTCCGTTGCTGCCGAGTGTTCCCTTGGTGGTGATCGTCTAGACACGGTTCGAGACCTTTCTCGTGCATGCGCATTAGGAGTCGGACCACACTCAGCCAAACAAAACAAACGGAGTCCAACTGTTAGAGATAGCCACCAAACCAGTTATGCTACTACTACGGTTACAAACGATATCACTAAGACTTCGTAATAGTCATAATGACGGGAGCATGACGTTACGGTGATGGTCGTTGTATCGTAAGTTTCCCCAACTGGCAACTGTCGATGACGTAATCACTGCGCCTTGGCCCTGCACACAGCACCGTAAGGAAAAGAGCGGACGACAATTTTCTTCATAACAAACCATAAGTTCGCGAGCAAACACACCCTTTTTCACCATCATGTTGCCCACGACACTTCTCACTGCCCTCGCTGCTTCGGTCGCCTCGGTCTCGGCCTTAGGCGACTTGGCGTTCAACCTCGGGGTCAAGGACAACGCCGGCAACTGTAAGTCGGTACAAGAGTTCGAAGACGACTTCAAGAAGTTGTCGCCGTACTCGAAGATCGTCAAGACCTACGCCGTGTCCGACTGCAACACCCTTCAAAACTTGGGTCCGGCGGCGGAAGACCTGGGGTTCCAGTTGATGTTGGGGATCTGGCCCAACGACGACGCCCACTTTGAGGACGAAAAGAACGCCCTCAAGACCTACTTGCCCAAGCTTTCCAAGAACACGATCAAGACGTTCCTCGTAGGGTCGGAAGCGCTCTACCGGAAGGACATGGAACCGCAAGACCTCGCCAACCGCATCTCGGAGATCCGCGACTTGGTCAAGGACATCAAGGACAAGAACGGCGACCTGTACCTGGGGATCCCCGTGGGGACCGTCGACTCGTGGAACGTCATTGTCGACGGGTGGTCGTACCCGGCGCTCAAGGAAGCCGACGTCGTCTACGCCAACGCCTTCTCGTACTGGCAAGGCCAAACCAAGCAAAACTCGACCTACTCGTTCTTCGACGACATCATGCAAGCGTTGCAGACGATCCAAACCGTCAAGGGGTCGACCGACATCGACTTCTGGGTCGGGGAAACCGGGTGGCCTTCGGACGGGTCCAACTTTGGCGACTCGTACCCCGGTCTCGACAACGCTAAGGACTTCTGGCAACAAGGGATCTGCGCCATGCGCGCCTACGGCGTCAACGTCGCCGTGTTCGAAGCGCAGGACGAAGAGTGGAAGCCCGATGAATCGGGGATCAACGACGTCGAAAAGCACTGGGGGGTGTTCGACGGTAATGGCAAATTGAAGTACGACTTGGACTGCAAGTTTTAGGTTAGGATACCCGGGATACCACAAAAAAATTATTACATTGACTTTCTAATAACCTTTCTCTTTGTTTTCCGCAACGTTCGCAATAACTACCCTAAACCAACGGCGGTTAATGCCTCTTCGGTTGCTTTTTTCCCCTTCCTGCGACGAATGACAGGGGACCCCCCCAAGCATTACATTTGAAGCAAGGAAAGCGTTTTCGCTAAGCCCCCATCGGCTCGTCGGTTTCGACATAGCCGGGACCTCTCCTGTCATCGGTTTTAGGGTAGGTGTCATCGGTTTTAGGATAGGTGTCATCGGTTTCGTGTAACTGTCTATTTCCAGGGGTACCCCTATTGGTTTCATGGTTACCATTCCAACCCAACAACCACTCCTCAAATTCCCCAACAAGATGTGTTCCCCTTGGACCGAGTCAGGACTGTTGCCAACACCGCCCCGCGGAACAATTGACCCCCAAATTGGGCAGCGGTTGCCAAGGTGGGGGCGGGTATAGTCTTTTGGTTGTTCCGCTCCGGGGTGTCGGCGTCCCCTCCGACGGTGCGTCATTCGCCGCATGTGGCTCGCTGCGCGTCTCACCTGATTCGCAAAAACCGTTCCCCCACACCGTTTCGCCCTGTGGTGCCCCTAATCGAGGGTTTGACGGAAGGTGATGACGTTGCCGGTACTTGGCGCCTCAGTTGCCGCCACACAAACTAGAGCATTGTCCTCGAGTTGCTGTTTCCACTGGCAATCGGAATTTCGGCTTGGTCGCCTCGGCTGGTCGCCCTGGTCGCCAGCAAGTGGCGAAGCGAGTGCTCCCACTTGCCCGAGTTACACGTCACAATCACACTTTTAGTGGGAGCACGATCTATGCACCGAGCGCATGACGCATCTCGCCTTCCCCGTTTTCGACGCATGTAACCCCATTATCGTCGTGCAACCTCCCTCGGCTGACAGGACGCCAAGCACCATTTTGGCGCCAACCCAGTGTCAGCGCCAATGTTCCTCGCAGGACGCGGACCCCCACGTTATCGTGCCACCGGGGCGATGCTGGCGGAGCTGGCGGGGCCACCATTGCCGATACGCTTATATAACCCTCCGTGTTCGCCCATGCCCGTGACTCGGTTCTAGTGGGACTTTCATCAGACCCTCGTTGACGATTATGATGCTGTCGCCTGCTCCGTCCACCTACGACCGACTGTCGCTTCCCCGGCTCCCTTCCATCGCTCAGATTATCCCCGATATCGATGCTCTTCCTCGGTTACCGTTACCGGTGGCTCGACGAGATGGGCCTTATCACTACCGGCCTCAGCTCTACATGAGGCTGTTGCCAAGAACGGGACTGACATCGCCAATTTCGCCGAATAATATTAGCACTCCTTGGCTGCCGTCTCCCATGACCAGTCCATCGTCTTCATCGCAAGGAGTGATTACGACTAATGATACCCCGATCATCCTCGAGCCGCTTCCCCTGGACCAATTCTACCAATTAGCCTTGGAAACGGCTCGAGGGTTTGCTGTGATCCCTCACGCGGATCCTCATCTCGTTCAAGTGGCTCAGCTTGACCTCAATCGCTTTTACCATCAAGTGTGCGATATGGTCCCCGAAACTACCGGGTTTAACATCATTGCTCGGACCCAAGCAATGCTAACTCCGGCGGTGTTGACCCACTACTTTAGCCTCAGTCAAGCGTGTACCGTCAACGGAGTCAAGCCCCCGCCAATTCCGTTCCAACACGGTCCTCGCATGTTTGCCATCTTTACTCCCGGTCAATTGGAGGCGATGCGGCGCACCGACGCCTCCCCCGAACTGGCTCAAGCGTTGGCTCGAGATCCAGCATTCTATCCCATCCTGTGGCAAGCGATCTACCATCAATTTGCCGCCGTCGGCAGCGCTGCTGCCGACAGGACCCGGGGTAGCCAAACCCGCCAAAATCAGACGGTTTCTGTGTCCTTACTACCATTCGGGGCGCAAGTGTCTGCGGTTCGGAAGTTTTTCCCGCGATAAGCTCCTTAAGAGCCATTTACGGCAGGTCCACACCTCGTCTCGAAATGCCGACACTGGCGCCATTCGCTGTCGAGAGTGCCAGGTCACCTTCGAGCTGCACTCCCAGTTTTATCGTCACTGCCAGCGGTGCGCTCGTCCCATTTGATGGCGATATAATTATCGTATCCTCCTGACGTCATCACAGGGTGTCTCCGTTGGAAATTACTACCATTAATTGTACAATCTAAACCGTCACCACCCCAAGTAGCCATCATCTCTAGATTAATGCATTGCGATGAGATTGTGTCAGCCTTGGCAAGATTACAATTGTGCTTATTGCTTCATGCTGCTACGGCTGACTCGTGACCTCTCCGTTTTTCTTATCCTTGGATATTTCTTGGTGTCGGACTTTACGTTATCGTTACCCCAATTCTATAATACATATAGGAGTGGGGAATGATGGTCTAGCCTTTCTAGTATTGAGGAGCTTTATTTGGTTAAATTCGCGATGATAGACTATGACTAAAGGGATGTAACCTAAACCGGACTATGTTGAGTTAATCACTCCGCCTCTCGTTATCTGTAGCTGTTAAGGGCTTGCACTAGCGAAGTGTGTGTCGACGTTGACTTTGGGTGGTGATCAGGAGATTCTGGCATGGAAACCTGACGTGATATTATTTTTTGTTTTTCTTAGTCGGCCTTAATTGCGTGAATTATTCCGAGTTGTCCCCCAGTCTCCAAATCAGTTCCATCGGTGCCGACACTTTTACCGCCTCCACAGACTTTAATGCATCGTGTTCATTTTGGATGCTTAATGTTGTATTTGGTGCTTAATGTTGTATTTTACTCCACCTTGTTCTGGAGAATACGACGTAGTACGTAAATGCCACCCTTGGCACTACTACCTGTGCAGATACGTAGCCAAGACCATACCAAGACGTTGCTCCAATCAGAACTACCTGAATGTATCAATTTCTTATTATACAGTATCTCTTTATCTTTCGATCTGAATGTTAGTCCTAAGGCTTAGTGGTGATGGTCGTCGTCGAGTGCGATTTGTGAGCCGCACGAAAATCACTACCCTCACCATGCTGACTCCCATACCCGACCACGACTCTCCGGCGGTATCGGCGCCTGAGACCTCGCAATCACCGCAATCTTCCAGTGGCACTATGGCTCGTGATGTTGACCATGTTGAAACTGCGTCGGCGGCTTCTCCCGATGCCGAAGGGGGTCGCCAGTCCCATCATCACCACCCTCACCGAGCCACACCCGACGAGGGCGACTCTCACGTGCCCCATATTCACCAAGGGAGCCATATTTATGTGATTAAGGGTAATTCTAATAAGGAGGGATCACAAGAAGTGGCTACGCCTCCTCCTCAGCAAGCGTCATCGCCTCAATCGGCTACCGTCGAAGTTAAGGTCGAACAACCAGCGGAGACGATGCTTGAACCACCAAGACCGGTGCTGACAGTACAATCAGCTAATGAATCCATCAACGAAATGGTTAACGAGATGGTTAAAGGGACTAGGGATGTCGTCCATGATGCGGCTAACGAGACGTTAAATGACACCACCATCAATGACACCGTCAACGAAACCGTCAACGAAACCGTCAACGAAACCGTTAACGACACCGTCAATGATACCGCCAATGAAACAATCAACTACACCGCTACCGAAGGCGTCAATGAAACCATCAACGACACTGTCTACGAAACCGCCAATGATACTGCTAATGACACTGCCAACGATACCGCCAACGATTCGGTTATCCCCCAAAAATATCACACTCCCATTGCTGAGGAACCCAGTGTTAACCATACGCCAACTCCTCAATCGACCAATATCCTTCCTCCCTCCACCACTAGCGACGCTCAGCTGCCTCCTCCTGCCACCACCAAATCAAAACTGCCAGAGGTCGATACTCTGGCCCCAAAACCGGTGAGAAAGGCTCCCATCACCCTTAACACTGATCTCGTCAAACAAATGGTAAAGGAGATCCAGCCAGTGCGTACTTACCTTGGGACCATCATTTATAATCCCACCACCACTTGGGGGACGCTTCAAATGTCGCAATTGCCAGGGCTTCGTGAAGAAGATTTTGAGCGGTTATTGGAAATGAAACACAACTTTGTCGAGAAGCTCAAGCTGAATTACGGCATTGTACAATACATCCCGATGATCCCTTCGTTGCCTCCGGCATACATCAATTACACGTTGACGATCAAGATCCCCCAACGGTTTTTGGAACTTTTCAAAGTGGAACTCGATGCCAATGCCACCAATCGCGACGCTTGGGGCGGTGCCGGAGGCATCTACACCGATGACTCCAACATTCTCTGCGTATTAGCTCACTTGGGGTTGTTTACCGGTAATTTGGACTTGCTGGAGTGGAATGACGACTGGAAGGGGCTCGCCCCATTGCAGACGTTCCATCAGGGATACAAACGTCGCCGTGGCGAAGAAGAATCGAGTGAAACGACCAAGGAAGCCACCAAGCCGGATGACGACACCCCCGAGATGCTGGAGATTCTCCGGTGTCCCATTCCTGGCGACTTGGCGGTGGATGTGGTGCTATTACCGCCGATGAACGCTTACTACGGCTACTACGCTCATGGCATCAATACTCGCACCTGGAGTCTGAATAACCATCATCAAGGGTTGTCGATCGCCGTGTTCAACGCCAAATGGGAGTCGCTGGGGACCTATTTGCGCGATAAGACCACGTTCAAGCGGTATCAAGCAGAAATGGCCCAAGATCGCCGCGAACTGGCCGAATTACAACATCTGTGGCACTTGCTGAAGAAAACGTACAACGAAATCAGACAAAAGTACGCACAGGTTGAGGGGTAGAGGCGGGACGGGTCTCCGTATCGAGGCGGGATGGGGACCAATGAGCGATGGTGCATGCCAAACGGTCAGAGTGCATTAACGCCGGAAATGAGCACTTTGTTGTTGTTGTTACTACCAACCGGGCCGACCGCCGGTCACACGTGGCGGTGGTGGCTTTGTGTCTGGTTGCATCGGAAACGGGTCCCTTTGTTGTTATCGAAGAACTAAGCCAACGGCTAATGCCCCACCAACGGTCTCTGGTGCTGGGCATCAAACTAAAACCACACAATGGGCGTTAACCTTCGTTAATGCCAAGCGCGGGAAGTGGTTGCATGGCATAACCTCGACGGTACTCGATCGGGCCGTAAGATCACACGACGTCAATGTGCTGATTAAGCTTTTTTTTGAACCGTGCAGACGGGTTCATTATCTCTGCAGGGCATCTCGCCCAATCAACCGCCTATGCACCAAAAGAATGGCGTGGTAAACGAGAACCAGCAGCGATAACCCCGGAAGCTCCGCATTGTTAGCGCTCCTGCGCGTCAGCCACCCCCACCCCCATTTCGCCATTGTATCGGGCATTGTTGACTCGCCGGTAACGAACAGGCATTAATGTCGTTACCAACCGAGCCGAGAATAGCGGCAGCATCGGAAGCGTCGCTGCAGCGGCGTCGACGAGGACAAAATCGGAAGTGGGTCGGAACCCCAATTCCGAGGACGGCACCAGGAAAAGCACCTCCCCCAGTGCTAACTACCACGGTGGGTGTCTGAAATGTCTGACCCCATCAAATCGACACCTGGCTCCGCTTGCCAACGTGGCAGCGGTGCCATGGAGCCCTAACGATGCAGACAGCGTCGTCAAATGGTGTTTACGATATCTACGGGGGATGACGGTAACCTCGTGCGGTTGTCGACTGGTGAACGGAGTCCTGGTGGTGGAATGACGATGTCGTGGGGTTACTTTTGCTGGTGGGGTGATTGGTTGGACCCGCGTGTAGTTATCGGTTGCAGCGACGCCCCAGTGGAGTGGTTGTCCCGGAAATTAGCCACGACGACCCTCGAATTACCGCGATTTCCACAAAACCGACGCAGCTGCACCGTTGCCTCACAGATATAGTCGCTAAGCATGCGATTCCGAAGCAATTGACCCTATCTATGACGCTAGCAAACCCAACCGATCAACAAATGAAACTTTGCCATACCTCTACCATACTCTGCGTGGCTCTACGTGACTGTACCCTCCGTGTTATTGACATTGCTCTACCGTACGGCTTATCAGCCTCACCGCTTGGCAATTTCGGGTCGACGCGCCCTTGGTTTCTTTTTTCGTCCAACACAAAGACAACCCCTCTGCAATAACTACTGAGGTAACCTCACCAATGAGGAGTACGATAATCTAAATGAAATGCTTGTATACCCGAACCCCTCCTCCCTTCCAAGACCAAGAAAATGGTAACCAAACCCCGATGGCATAATTGACCTCCTCTCCCGGTGTCTCGTACGCTTCCATGCAGAGACAGAACCCTGTCATCCCCCACACGCTTGACAGAGGTGACGGGTCTCATTAGTGCCTGAGGATCTCGGGTTTGCACAAAAATGGTGATATCGCCGCGGGTTGGGCCTGGGCCCCCTAACCAGTGCAGAGAAAGGCTAATATACTGCACACAACCCCGAGCCAGCGGGCGCCGTGCCGCCATCTCTACCCTGGTGGTTATCCAACGGGCTAGGGGTGAAAAAAAATTTGTGAGCGACCGCCTAACCCCGATACCGCTAGCGAAAGCAACTTAAAAGGATCGACATTGGCCCGCTAAAAAAACTCGTCATCAGTCGAATCTCATTGTCATGGCTCCGTTCGCAGAAGCAGCCTCCGAAGTGTTTCGGCAGTCGGTCGACCTTGCCCTTAGACACGTCCCCATTCCGGGGTCGAAGGACGAAGACGAGCACGTCCATGAGTGTCCCGTGGGTAACGAGTACGACGGGCGCATGGGGGTTCGTATCTCGTCGATCTTCGTCATCATGGTTGGTGGGGGGATCGGGGTGTTCTTCCCCATCTTGCTGAGTCGGTACTCGTTCATCCGGATGCCGTGGTGGTGTTTCTTTGCCGCTAAGTTCTTTGGTTCCGGTGTCATTATCGCCACCGCGTTCATCCATCTTTTGGACCCTGCTGTCGAAGCGTTGGGTAACGAATGTCTTGGTGGGGTGCTCAACGAGTACCCTTGGGCGTTGGGGATTGCTCTCATGATGATCTTCTTGATGTTCCTCATTGAAATCATCGCCTACGGTCTCACCGACGAACGGGAAGCCGAAGGCGGTCACACTCACTCCCACTTTGGTAACGAAAACTTGTATGTCAGAGGTGCTAACACCGATGCCGAAAAGGGTGTCGCTGATAAGATTGATAAGGACGACCTGAGCGAATTCCTGGACGCTGCTGGTCAAACCGCTGCTGCCAAGGCGGTGTCGAAGGACTCGGCTAACCAAACCGCGTTCTCGGCTCACTACAGCCACGCTAATGACCACCAAGACCAAGAACTTATGGGCACTCCTGCCGAAGACTTGTCGTTGGAAAAGTACGCTGGTTCGCTCATTGGGATCTTCTTCCTTGAATTCGGTATCTTGTTCCACTCGGTGTTCACTGGGTTGGCGTTGGCGGTGTCGGGTGACGAATTCACTACGCTTTACATCGTGCTTATTTTCCATCAAATGTTCGAAGGGTTCGGGTTGGGCTCGAGAATCGCCACCACCTTCTGGGGGAAGCACAAGTGGACTCCTTGGGTGTTTGCTGCTGCTTTCGCCTTGGTGACTCCCGTGGCCATTGCTATCGGTCTCGGGGTTCGTAAGAGTTACGCTCCCGGTCTGCGGACCGCCCTTATCGTCAACGGGGTGTTCGACTCGTTGCTGGCGGGTATTTTGATCTACACCGGTCTCGTCGAGTTGATGGCTCACGAATTCTTGTTCTCGCTGGAGTTCAAGGCCCCCGGTGGGTTCAAGAAGATGTTGTGGGCGTTCTTTATCATGTGCTGGGGTGCGGGGTTGATGGCCTTGTTGGGTTACTGGGCTTAAATGTTTACGATATTTATGTTATAGAAAGTCTCTCCGACTTTCACCTCAATCACGATCTAATAATATTACACACCTTTTTACGACCATTGTAAGCGTATGTGGGGTGACTTCACAATGCTTAGCGAACAATAACACTAAAAAATAGTTGCTCTCAATAAGAAAGAAGCAAAGGTACTGTGCGCATGGAATGCCAATGTCGTTGACACAAACAGCCACACTAACGACACAGTTACCAAACCGCTCTTCCAAAATCCGCGACAAGACTATATAACCAACAATGACAACGCGACAAGACTATATAACCAACAATGATAGATGTAACCAACAATGATGACTTGATACTCCTCGTAAGTGGTTAATTGGAGGAACTAGAACCTTGCCAACCGGAATTGCTCAGACCATCCGGAACTCTTGTCTACATGGTTTACGTCATTCAGCGATATGTTGATTTTCGTAATACTACTGATATCATTCTCCCTAGTTTGCTCTCAACGAGAACTAGAATTGGTGGCGGATGCCGTTTCTTCCTCGCTATCACTAAAATCCTCACCATCGTCGTCACTGTCGTCTTTGTATTCATTCACGGCAGGTAACCTGATGTAAGGCCGGTCAGTCAAGTCTCGATGGATGGCAATCTTCACTCGGGCCAGGTTGCTAATCATTTCGTTATCGGTGAATCTGAATTCAAACTGAGTACGAAGGACTATGCCACTGAGAAGGATAAATGGTTGGGTTTCGGAAACATAAGCCGGCATCAGTAAGTTGTCGGTGAGAGGTAATTTACCTTTCACTTTTGATATCTCACATGTTTTGAAATTACGATTCAATGGCAACGAACTTGGCTGTAAGTTGCTAAGGAGATGTTTTGAGGGAACAACTGTGACTTCACCACCCGAACAAATATAAGCAAATTGATGGATTGGTTCGACATTCTCGTTCACGGGGGCAATACTTTTTTGGGGTTTTTCAGTGATGGGTTTCGTTGCGTGCTTTTTCTTGGGTACGTTGATAGTAATTTCTTCTTCATTGGCTGTCGTTTGAGGAGTCTTCTTGCTGTTTTGTTTGGTATGGTAGTGGGCGTATATCTTGTCATAATCATGTCTGTCAATAATAAGTTCCAATTGCACCACTTTACCGTCACATAACTCAATTGGCTTGAATTTGACGCCTGCGTTTTGGTAAAGAGTGTCAACAGTCGAGTTGAATGCCTCAATAGCATTAGGGATGTTGCCGTCGGCAACAACGAAAAGTCTCGAATATAAAAATCGAAGCATGGCATGGAATCGATCAAAGTTTTTCTTGTGGAATCGGATATTCTTCAAAAAGTCCTTGGACACCTTCTGTAATCGTTGGGAGGTATTACATGTGGCATACACGTTATTAACTCCAAACATCTTTCTTACAATCGTTCTCCAAATTGCGGAAAGGTCATGAGTGTAAGGTACATCGAGTTGACTGAATTTGATCTTCAAATAGCGTTTGAATGCCAGTTGATTTTGATCGGGGTCCTCAAACCGGTTCCTTTGTATCTGTTCTATGGTCCAAGCACCGAGGTTAGATCCGAGAATCTCCTCGGTGAACGCTTCCCAAAGCTGGAAGTTGAGAAAAGTAAACCAAAATGGACTAATGGCACCATCCTTATACGCTTTTCTTCCAAAACTGATCAATTTGGGATCGACGTTAATGTTCTTCATGGCTAGCGCCAACGTCTCTTCGACCATATCGTCTCTATAGACTTTCCATAAGCCTTGGGGGGTCTCATCAATGCAGAGTGGGTATAAGGCGTCTTGGATTCCCCAAGGAACATTTGGGAGCCCATATTGGTCTGTATATCCAGTTTTCAGTATATAGTCCACACTTTTGTTTGAACGGTCCATTGTCATAATAACTTGTGGGATTGGGGTTTGTCAATTGAATGTGGGACTATCAGAGGCAACCACCTAAGCTTTGGTTTGCACTGGTGACAATCTTCTCACTTTGAGTTGTTAATTGGGAATAAGCCACATTATAAACCTTGATAAGGGGTAGTCTGCACATAACCATAACCCCCTTTCCCAATGAGTGGAATTAAATAACCTAAATTGATTTAGAGAAAGACTTGACTTGGGTTTTGAGGTTTGATAAGGATGTATCGTCTATTGGGTAGTGCTACACTTTGACTTTCCCTTTGGGTTGTAAGCTCGCATTTGACGTTGTCCTTATTTGGTTTGTGATACGCGATACGATATGCCATTGAATAACAGCCACACAAATATTGGCGTAAGAGCTAATCTTTTGAATAGCTAAGTCTTAATGTAAGTGCTTTACTTTTCGTAATTGTATTAGGTACTCGAACTTATGACAATCTTCTATTACCAAATTTTGCACATTTCTGATTAATATAAATTCATCAACAGTAGTCTCGGAGAAATCACTTTTTTTGCAAGTTGACTAACGACGATATTAAGCTCAAATGACAAGTAATTGAAATTAAACAACCTCATCCATGTATTCAAGTATGACTTCTGGTGCGTGGCCCTTGAGTAAGCGTCCTAATTTTCAATAACCACGTATTCCTGTTGACAGAAGCCAGCCACCTACTCAGTGGTAATCCCACGCTATCAGATAAATGTGTGGGATATGTACTCACGTCGTTTGGCTACATGGCTTTAAAATAGCGTCGCAAAATGGTAAGATTATTTGTTGTCGATTAAATCAACTAAGACGCATCACAAGCACCGCTAAATACTACAACTTGCATTAAAAGTTTCTAAGTAAACATACAAGCTATTTGATGGGAGCTTATGGCCCCAGAAAACGCTAGAAAATGACGATGTCAACAATCGTATCATTGACACAGCCTAAATTTCTTTTATCAAGTCCGGTATGGTGTAATGGCTATCACGGTTCGCTTTCACCGAGCAAATCAGGGTTCGATTCCCTGTACCGGAGTTTCCTTTTTGTTTTTCCAGTCCAACCATCGATAAAGTCCAATAAATAACGCCTTTATGGACTATTACACGTCAGGGGTATGCTTTTGTGGACGTACCTTAGGATTTAACGATTATTTTGATAAACACGCTAACCATAGCCTAAAATGCGAAAGTATAGCCGTTCACTTAAAGAATGAGGGGAAATTATCATCGCTTGTAATTCAAAAAAACAAGACAGCGACACTGTCAAAAGAGCCCTATGATTCATTTTTAGGGAAGTATAGTTAACGATGAGGAGATCGTTTCCTTTTTACCCTTAACAAAAGCTTCACAAAGTGACATAGTTGTACAAAACCGCAAATAAAGTGGGGAACAAAAGCCAAATGTTATGGTGTTCAGTTTTGTGAATGATATGAACAATGACTCGGTCGATTATGGTAGCAAAAAGCCTTTTTCACCTTAAGATGGGATCCTCTCTTTCTACCACGAGCCCCGACCCTGGCGATATCGGGGCCCCATTCGTGAACCTAGTTTTATCGTTTCATCATCAATTTCAGGTTTCCTTTGATGAAATTGCTCATAGAATGTCATAAAAGTATGATCAATGGTCTTGAGTTACGTGGTGGTTGGTTTAAGCTCGTCTCCTTTAATAAATTGGATCATATCACTAACACTTCACGTCACCTATTACCAACCTAGGCTTTTCCGTTATCCAACACGGCTATTTCACCTAGCTAACGCATAGTTCCGCCTATAACCACTGCCACTCAATATATAGTCGATCATCGCTCGCCATCGCTCGACATCACTCGCTTTTCGTCCCAGTCCGACGATTATTACCCGTTGCGATCATCTCGAGCCTCACTTTTTCCAAGTCTTCCCCACTGACAAACCTCACCCACCACCAACGCTTTAAACGCTCCCTCGCCATGGCTGACGAGGACGGACTCAGCCAATTGCTTCTGAGGCTGATGAGCCGCCCCAACGGCGACGATTCGCTCGACCATCTTCGCCGGGCGGGCCCGCTGCGGACACTGGGCCCTCTGGGACTGGGGAAACACTTTATGAACAGAAACATCAGTGCTACGATAACCATCGGCAAACGAGGTCCCCAGATGTCGGCTCCCACCACTTTAACCGTGGGTAAACCCGCTATCACCAACCGACCACTGACAAAGCTGCTTCCTCTGAGTCTGGTACCGCAAAAGGCTCAGGAAGCAGGATACTCCGATTCGGTGGACCTTCCCGTATGGTTTCACGAAAACAAACATAGTGAAGTGCTTATACGACCTCTGGCGATTGGCGGAGGCGTTAAAGAAGGGGATGTGCTTACATTACAACCAGTGGGGAGTAAAGTGAAGTTGGTGTTTACCGTCGACGAAGCGTCACTAAAGGACGAAGCTTCCGAGGATACTACTAAGGAAATGATTCTGTTGAAACAACACTACCAACTGGTGCTCAATTTAGCTCCTAGAGGCATGGCTACCCTTGCTCGAGTGCCTAACCTCGCCGATGTCACTGCTGATCTGTGCGAAATCTTCATCAAAGATATCAATATGGCTCGTGATTCCATGTGGAACTTTTCTGGTAAACTTGAAGGCCAGTGTGTGCATCAAGACCAACGACTTGTCCATCAGAACTATCGAGCTGGAGTGGTACGGTACATTTACAAAAACGGTAAACGGATGTTTTCCGGGTACATTTCCAAAGATACGCACGTAGTGTATCGTCTGGAGCTGGCTAAGCTTACCGTACTCATCCAATTGCTGCAAGAAATGTGGCATTTTGAAGAGTCAGGAGAAATTCTCTTCCACAAACTTGTTAACTCATTATTCCCGCAAATGTTCAAACGATGGCGCAACGGAAACACTCATCATTCGATCACCATTGTCCTCTTTACCCTGGTCGACCTCACCACCATACCATGGCTGGCATTTGGTGCTGGCGAGCGACCTCAGGACCGCAAGGACTATTTTCGAGTGGTGGTGGACCAGGTCAATATTTTGCATTGGGACAAGATCATGCTGAACTTGCGGCTTGAATTTGCCAACTTTAAGCGCGATATCATGCTTGGATCCCATGGCTCTCATTACCGTATCGAAGGGGAACCGTTACCTACGGTTAAGGGTAACATTCTCGAGGCGATCAACTTAGGGCTTCTGCTTCAATTGGATCGTTTCCGTAACACTGATCTTAAGCATCTGCTCAACAACGTCATCATTTTCACTCCGGGGCTGGGCCTCTTTGACGTCGAACAAGACTTGCTTCGCATTACTAGCGATAAGATCGCCCGGCTAGACTGTGGTATCGATATCGTATGTCTTCTGCCACCTCCTCTACACACTACACCGGTGTTTCGCTATCTAGACCAAGGGAAAGTGAAATATGGAGTGCCTAACTGGTGTGACATTCTGTTCTATCGTCAGGGAGGTGAAGAGTCGAGCAAACAATGGATTCCTCGATGCAAGATCTACGAACTTCAAATGATGGGAGTAACAGAAACCGATTGGAACCAAGTGAGAATCGAACGGTTCGTACCTCGACCGGGAACGACATTGGAAGCGGCGATGGAGGATTACGACGACGGAGTGTTCCGTCCGGTGCGGCGACTCGCGGGACTGGAACATGCCGTAGAAGATGCCGTGGATACTGTTGATAATTCACGAGCGTCGCTGCTGCTACTGCTGCCCTACGCAGAGACGACATTGGCTCTCATCAAGTTATCGGCGCCGGCGCCGGCACTTACGGGAACCGTGGCCGTTCAAGGAGCAGTGCTGACGGCCCAGATTGCTAATGATAATGGCAGCACCGCGTTGCACAAATTGTACACCATCAACAAAAACGACGACAAGGGGATTCTGGTGCGGAGACTGTCGCAGCTGACGATCCAGCTGTTGCGAGATGTGTTCAAGCGTCCCAAGGCCCCTGTACCCGAACTGGTGGTGGAACTGGTGGTGCTGGTCAAGCTGTTGACTCCGCTGAGGGTACCTCAAGCGCGAGCGATTTTGGGGTCAAACGAAGGCAAATCTCCCACTAAACCATCACCAAAACGCACCAAACGCTCCGACAAACGTTCTGCGAGACGCCAGCTGGAACGTACCCATTTAACCACCACTATTGGCACTGAAGCCGACACCACTGAGGATACTGATCTTGCCGACCCAATGAATCGATTGTGGATGGATGTCGACAACCCATTACTTGAGCCACACCAAAACACCCTTGAGCATTTCCGTTTTCTGCGATGGAGCGAAGTGTTCCCCGATAACTACCGTCGGGGCCCGATAAAGTGGCGAGCGTTCATGGCACCAGCAGCACTCCCGACGCTGACGGCATTATTCCCATCTCCCGAAGTATTGGAACATAATTATACCTTCCAAACGTATAACGTGGTGCTCGCCGACGATAACTATTGGGGGATTACCAATGTCCATGACCTTATGTTTGAAATGATCAGACTACGGCTTGCGCTTGGGTTCCAGGTGTGTTATGGTGATGCCGTGAAGAAGGTGGAGACGGAACGACAACCTGGTGGAAGTGCCGAAGGGCTTATCAAGTACTTTTCACCGCTGAAACTGGTGCTGGCAAGCTACATTTACATGTGTCATGAACACGAGATCCATCGCATCAGCGCTGACTTTAGTGGTACCCTCACCGTCCAGCTTTACCTGAGAATCCCTCCTGATCTCATGTTGGCTAATCCCATCCGCTTAGGAGCTCAACCCAATGATAAACGGTACACGCCACTTATTCGTACTCGTTATGCTGACACTTATCTGCCGGCACAACAGGACTTTTTGGCTCCACCACCTCCACCTCAACAGAACTGGAACCAACTTGACCAGATGATGGCCGGGTACGATGATGCGGTGGCAGAGTCACCCGCTCGTCAATTTCATCAGATGAAGTTTGTGGTGATGCCGCTGGAAGTGCCCAAGAATACTCATTTGGTAAGCCCTGAGCTTAGCGACGAAGAGATTAGAGTGGATGGTTTACGTAAACTTGTGGCTGCCATTGAAAAGGACAAGTATAAGGATCCGGAGATATTGTTCTACACGGGTAACTTGTTTGACTTTTTGAGTCAAGAACAAGATATCGATGCTGGTGCCAAAACCCTTAGCACCAAGCTTTCTACGGCCACATCAATGGTACAGCTTGCCCAAGAGCTCCAAGGTCCAAATGGGCTCCAACTTACCGATCGTAAATGGCACTTTAAGAAGCATCTTCGATGCTTTGTGGGGCTGGACTTTATTTCGTGGCTTGTGGAGAACTTTGATGATATTAATCTGAGAGATGACGCTATGGCGTTTGGCACCAAGTGTATGGAGGCAGGAATGTTCCGTCACGTGGAACAACGGCATCCATTATTGGATGGTCACTACTTTTACAAGTTTGAGGAAGATTACGTCGATTTGACTCGTCCCGATAAACCTAAGGCTCTGTGGTTCAAAAAGCCGCCGCTGGATGGAGACCTGAATGTGCTGGGAGCTGAGTTGAGACCGGTGGAACTGGAAGTGTCGCTGCATACTCCTCGCAAGCGAGTATACTTGTTAAGTCGAGCAGTTCGCTTCAACGTCGATCCCAATCATAGTCTGGATCGAGCCGAGATCGTCACCGTCCACTACGATCGAGTGCACAACCCCGAACATTGTTACCACATTCGACTTCAATGGTTGAATGCCACCGCTAAGTTCATCGATGAGACAATCACTAATTGGGCTCGGATGTGTACTCGCCATGGCCTTAAACTTGTCGAGACTCCATGGACCGAGTTATGCCAGCTTCCACGATTGCTGCCGTTCCACAGTTTTGTCGAGCTTAAGCTTGCGGTAAACCCTGAAGACGTTGTCGGTGTTGACGATCCGATTTTGCGGCAAACGCCCTTCTACTACCACTTATACTTCTTGAAGAAGATGGACTTCTACCTCGATAATCGACTGACTCAGTTTTTCTCCAAGGAAGAAAATGTTGAAGTGGTATATCTGTGGGGAGCTATTCGGTTCAAGTACGCCCAGTTCATTCACGGTACTGGTACTTATATGGTGGAGCTTCGCGATAATGGTGAGTTCTTCATGGCTCCTAATAATACCCATATGATCCGAGTCAACCTGGCAATAATATCGCTGCTGATTGAGAACGACGGGTTCCACCGAGCTCCCGCTCTGATTGACCCACAAAAGGTGATGCTTAAGTTCCGTCTGGCGTGCCAGGATGAGAAGTATTTACGCAAATTATTCCAAGAGGCTCGTGATGAGTGGCGGGCAGAACTCTTGGAAAGCGTGTAATTCCTAGCGTAATTTTAGCGTTGGGATCTAATTCATGTATTTAGTTGCACTAAGCAAATGAAAGCTTTAATTCAACATAACATCAAATTGAATCGAGACAAATCAATTATGATATTTCTTGCTAATCATGTATTCCACTAAGTCTCTCACTTCTTGAAATAAATCCGTTACTTCGTAGTTAAAGATTACGTTCAACACAGTGCCATCTCAATGAAAATCAACTCGCTAGTGTTTCCCATTTTAGTGGGCTCCAATATCCTGAAACAGTTTCTGAAACAGATGTCCCACACCCTTACCAAATAGTTGAAACACGTTTCAGGGGACTCTACCACTTTGTTGAAACGCGTTCAAGTCATATTTCAATAGTTATATTCGTCGTTGCCACCATTAATTGCTTATCTTATCGGCTCATCCCTACGAATGCGACTGGTGTTCCACAAACTCATCCTCCCTCGAGATCCGTTACCGTTGAATGCTAGCTGCCAGGCTCTCTTTGATAAATGGAAACTCCCTGCCGATGCCCTTTTACCTAGCCAAACGCCGCTGGATCCACCTCCATTCGAGTACTTTTCCACTCACAATGTGAATCAGGATTATATCAAATCACCGCGTCTAGCAGTGACTAAGCTTTTGACCAAGCGATGGTGTGAGGCAAGAGAGTATTATACGATCTACTTGGACTCTCCCGTGGTCCGTAGTGCTGCGATGACCAAAGGTACCGTCCACCATACGCGTCTTGAAGACCTGACCCATAAACGCGTCGATACATCCAAGCTTCGAGCCTACCTACGACAACTAGCTGAACTAACTCCCGAAAGTCATTTAGCCTTGGTCAACGCCGCGGAAACCAGCTATGGAGCTCGCTGGGCCAACCAGATCATCGCTCGACTCTTTCTGCTCTTTACCACATCCACTGCACGTGAAATCATGATCCATGGATGGATTGACCTCGAAAAGGGTCAACTCTGTGGTCCCGACGTGGCTCATGCTGTCCCCATCAATGGGGTCATTGATTTGGTGACCTTAGTCAATCAAAGCAATACTCGCGATTTGTCGATGGTGGAAGACGTGATTAACCAGCTTGGTACCAATAACCGACTGATTGAAGGCCTTTTAAACCAGTTTGATACTGCGGCAAGAGGCCATCAAGATACTAAGATAGTGGTTACTGACGTCAAGACACGTCCATTTAGTAAAGCTCCCGACCAACCCCTGGTGGTGGAAGCCGCCGAATTGCAGACGCTTTACTATCATCGCATGCTTGATACATTATCGAAAGACCCCGAACAAACCTATCATAGTCTTATTGCCAATGCCGAAAGCTACGGGCTAAATGTCGATGCTCCGCTTAGCTATGTGGGTCTTATCGAAATGCTCGCCAAACCCGAAGGTGACTTGTTAGCTCATGACCTTAAACTGATTGCCAACGGGGATCTGTTTGGGTTTGAAACCTTTGACAATCACGAAGTTTCTACCGATGAGGTGTACGATCCATCGACGTTGGTGACTACTCCCGACCAATTAGCTCAACTATGTGAGCTCCATGCCATCGAACCACTCCTTACGCCATTGCTTAAGCCGTGGAGACGAGCCCCCACCCTCCGATTCCTCGCTGCTCGTTCGGCTCAGATGTACCACTTATGTCACAACCGGATTGCTAATATCACCACTGTGGAGTACCACAACTCACGTACGAGCCACCGCTTTGAAACTCAAGTGTACTCGGTATCCCGAACTCGACTTGATAAGGCCACGGCTCACGCGCTGGAGTTCTGGCGAGGATCTCGACCACCGGAATACGCCGACACCTTAGCCATGTGCAAAAACTGTAGTTTTGCCGCTAAGTGTCGTCGCCCCAACCATGCTACTGTTGCCGATGAAGCTCGACTCGAAGTGGGGCGCCAGCTCTACAGTTATCTCGATGATGTTGCCGCCCATCAAAAAGACACCTCCACCTAAAAAGATCGTCGCCTAGGCGACGTTTGGATGAGTCCTTCTGCAGGGTTGCGTCACTGTTTGGGTGTCGTTTACCACTGACGTCTGTAACGGCACGTGAGTGGAGATAAAACCCAAGAAAACCTTACCACCACTCGAGAGAATGATGGAGACGGTTTTATTGAAGATGCGGTTAGGGGCCATCGCCCCTTTATATACGAGGCTCGTAGGCTATATGCAGGCAAGAAATATTCCGTTTAAAAAAAAAATTCTATTAAATTCCGTGCCAAGAGCGTTAATGCGGCTTAATCCGAACATTGGTTGGGAACAACGTCGTCGAGGTTAGCTCCCAAACCCCCGTATTTACGGCGAAACTCCTTATCCAAGTGTTTCTTGAGCCCGACAAAGCTATTTTTAAAGTCAGTACCACAGTAACAACATCGAAGTCCAGTTTTTAACAAGCTGGCGGCATCGGTAATGACGTCATTGCCGGCATCACTACCGTCATCATCATCGCGAGGTTCTAGCCGAGCAAACGGGACGAAAAACGGCGTAGCAAACGAGTTATAGTGTTTTTTATTCTTCATCGCTGGTGACCACATATCTCTGGTAAGCACGTGGATGTGGAGATTAGCAAGCAGCGGCTGGGAGTGGACTCCCACCTGAATGAAGGGGCGGAAGGTGTCGGCAGTAGCGTCGGGAAACTGTCGGAGGAGCGACGCCACCATGAGTTCCGTACATTTATGGACGTACCGTCTAACAACATCGTAAAAGGCTTGGTCATCGTCAAACGCCACCAACGGATGGCTTCGAGTCTTGGTAGAGTGGCGTGGCACCACAAGGTAATGACGTAACAGCTTAGGATACTTATCAACCATTATCACCGCATCGTCATCGTAATAGAGCACTCCTGGCTTGTCGTGAGGGTCATCGATGATCGGTTGGAACGCGGTTCGAAATGACATGACCAGATGGTAAAGTTGCGGGCTCTATTGCTATATACACACATTAAGACATTGACTAACACACTAACACACCGTCATAATCAGTCTAAACCTTCCGTTTGGTCGCAGTAGCATTAGCAGATGATGTAGTCACACTTTCTGAACTCTTCTCAATCTCCTCACTCTTGTCAGGCTTCGCATTATTAGTAGTGTCTTTATCCTTCGTCGTCGTCGTCGCGTCGCGCTTCAACTCTTCGTTCGTCTTTAACTTCGCTTGGCGCAACTCGCCAATGAACCAAATGACGAGGCCATACAACACACTGGCAATCACCAAAAGATTCAAGAAATGGATCAGCCCCAGATACCACGTAAGCGCCGCCAATAGCGTAAGCAACAACACAAACAGAGAGTGGGTCGCCACCAAAAGCGCTCCGTTAGTCCCCGGAGTGAATACCAGCTCCCACAACTCCAGTACAAACGATGCCATATATCCCTTTTAAGACAATCGTCAATCGAATCCTTTGGCAGGTTTGTTCGTGAGCCGCACCAAAGGTTTGTGCAGTACGCGCGGTGGCCAAAAAACTTGCCATCCAACCCTTTGTCCACCATGATCCCCAGCGATGATTCGTTTATCAGCGACGATGAAGAGGAATACTGGTAAGTATCAGCTTCAATCGACTCTACGCACCCAAGTGTACTAACCCTAGCCCTCTTTGTGTCGAGGAAATGGACATTTCCGACAAAAACTTCAAGCCGTGCCCCTGTGGCTACCAAATCTGTCAGTTCTGCTACAATAACTTGAGGCAGAACCCTCAGTTGGTGCCCAAGTGTCCTGGGTGTCGTCGTCTTTACGATGACGAGCTGGTCGAGTACAAAAGCATCACCCCCGCCGAGTACCGTCTTCAACAGGCTAAACGGGAAAAGAAGGAACGTGAACGTAAGCAACGGGAAAAGGAGAAGAAGGAACTGGAACTCGCCAACAAAAAACACCTTGCTGGCTTGCGCGTGGTGCAAAAGAACCTCGTCTACGTCACCGGGCTCAATCCGCCTTGTGCCCCCGAAGACTTGCACCTGGTGTTACGTCTGGACCGCTACTTTGGCCAGTACGGCAAGATCACCAAAATCGTCATCAACAAAAAACTGCCCAGTCTGGGTCTGCAGGGCCACCACCACCACAACTCCCCCGGACTCGTGGTTTACGTCACCTTTGCTCGCAAGGAGGATGCTTTACGCTGTATTAACGAGCTCGACGGCCTGTTGTGTGACGGCAGAGTGTTACGGGCTGCTCACGGCACCACCAAGTACTGCTCGCTGTACTTGAGAGGTCACCCTTGTCCCAACCCTAATTGTATGTTTTTGCACGAACCTGGCGAAGAAGCCGATTCTTACACTCGTAAGGACTTGCTGACTCACCAAGGGATTAAGATGGGCATGATGGGCATGAACCGCACCGGCCTGGGCTCCAACTTGTTTGGCCTGACGTTCGGGGGCGAACCGGACCCTCACCATCAAGAACCCGAAGAACCAGTGGTGGCGCTTCCAGCTACAGCTCATTGGGCAACGCAGGACGCCACGCTGGCGGTGTCGCTGCCGCAAGTGTCTAACACTCCGTTGGCTAACCTGGCAGCCTTCCCCACTCTTAGTGAGATTTTCAAGGACCAGAAACAACAGCAAAAGAAAGAGACGCCGAAGCCAAAGGCTAAGCTGCGCAGCAATAAGGAAAGCGTGTTGCTTCCAGATGATATTGACGTTGATGACGATCTGGCGGCACACTTCTTGGAGGAAAATAACGCCGTGCTCAAAAAACTTCACGAGGACTCTCAATCGCTTGCTGGTTACTTCGATCAGTTGGAAGAGCCTACCGGGTTGCCCATGTTTACCTTCAAGCCCGATCTCGAATTGGCTAACCCTGCTGATGATAAAGATCGCGCTCGTCTTGTGATTGAACGGTTCCTTTTCCGTCCCGTTAAGAACTATCACTTGGCCTACATCAATCATCCCATCACCCAATTGTTACACCAGCAACACCAGCAGCAGCAACGCCAACAACTGACGTTGCAAGCGGCTCAGTTGCAACAATTGCAATTGGAACAGCAAAAGGGCTTACAACAACAACAGGCTCAGCAGCAGCAACAACAAGCTCAGCAACAGCAAGCCCAACAGCAACAACAGCAGCAACAACAACAAGCCCAACAGCAGCAGCAGCAGCAGCAGCAACAACAACAAGCACAACAACAACAGCAATTACTTCTTTTGCAATTGCAACAACAGGCAGCTAAACAACAACAACAGCAGCACGTTCAACAACAAGCACAACAACAACAACAACAACAACAACAACAACAACAACAACAACAAGCGCAGCAGCAACAGCAGAAGCAAGCACAACAACAACAACAACAGCAACAACAACAACAACAGCAGCAGCAGCAGCAACAGATTAACATGTTGCGGATGAATGACAGGGTTCAGACCTCCACTCCTCCGCCCCCTGGCTTGTTCACGGGTGGTGCCGCCGCCGTGGCTCCCAAGCAGCCTCAAGGCGTGCCTCTTGCCCAATACCAAGGACAAACCTTCCCCGACCATAGCCCCACCGGTGGAGCCAACCAACTGACGAGCTCGCAATTGTTGTCGCAGTTGATGGGAGGGAAGAGATAGCCAGAGCGGAAAAAGTTGTATATTAGATAGCATTGTGATGTATTATTATAGCGAGTTGTGGGACAGCCGCAGTTATAGATAAATGGCGACATTGGACTTGGATGATTGTAGCGTAGTGAATTATCAGAAAATCAATCTTAAAATTGAGTGCGATTTACTACTGACGAAAGATAAGATGAACTTGCTTAACCAAAGAAAAAGCATCTTTAGCCATCATTGAAGATTGTATGATGCTACTGAGTCTGTTACGTCCTAGTTAGGGAAAAAAAATTTGTTAGGTTTGAGAAGTAGATTCTGATTGATTAGGAGATAAGTAACCCATATTTATAGTAGAACAGGTGGGTACGCCTCGACGCATAGTCAAGGAAGAACGTACGACTTGTCACCTGTTTTGGCGATACCGGACCACCATGGTCCTGACATCCCCCCCAGCCAAAACCTTAACCATTCACGAGATGACAACACAGAATACCCATCCGCCGAGCACCGTGGTGGGCGGCAGTGGGACTTAAGTGGAGTTGGTCGAGAATATCAGGCACGTGCAGCAAGGGAATACAGAGGCGCAATGCCATCAGCAGACAAAAGGTGGCCCTCCCAGTCGACTCGTTCGCGAGCAAACACACTTTTCTCCCAGTTGACGACATGGTGATTGTCGTAAAGCGTCTCGAGCACCCGGCGCACATGGTCGGCATGTTCCTCGACAGACTTCGAAAAGACAAGAATGTCATCGAGGTACACGCCAGTAAAGTCAGCGCACGGTTGCAAGAGTTTCGTCATGTACGAGCCAAACACTTGTGGAGCGTCACAAAGGCCAAATGAGAGCACAAGCCAGTCATAATAGCCACTAGGAGTCCTGAAGGTGGTGTAGGGAACGGTGTCGGGGTGGATCCGAAGTTGGTGGAAGCCGTCCTTAAGGTCGAGGGTAGAAAAAATGTGCGCGTTACCAAGGTTCGGCATCAATTCGCGAAAATCGTTTAACGTTGACTTGATGGGCTTGGTGAGGGCGTTGATCCAGCGATAGTCATATACCACACGGAACGAACCATTTTCCTTGGGGACCACTTGGGCGACAGCGTACTGTTGCAGTTTCGAGGGCTTAATCCAGCCTTTCAAAAGAAGATCAGCGACTAAGTTCTCGAGGAAGTTTTCAGCACGTATCAGCATCCTGGGCAACGGACGGTTCCGCATCGGCGTCTCCAGAGGGTCAAATTCGATACGATAGTCAGAGTCACGTTGAGGTGGAAGACCTTGTTTAACCGGGCGCTCACGGAAATCCAGGACGATAGCGTCAAAGACGCCAGCGTTTTCCGGGCGATCGAGTTCGAGGTTGTCTTCCACGTCGGAGTCATTATCAGCGTAGTCAGTGGTGACAGCGGCGGAGACGGCCGTAGTGGCAGCGGCGGGGGTAAAATAAGTGAGAACATGGTTATCGTTTATACGAGTGCGGTTACCCTTGATCGTATCGGGGCAAAGATTGTCCCATTTGTCGTCAAGGATGGCAAAAAACTCAAACATGTTGTGCAGTTCTCGTGCAAGGCAAAGGAGCATATCTTCGGCATCGTCGGGAAAGGCTTTATCGACCATGATTTGTTTCATGATGGCGCGCCAGTCGCGATACAAGTAAGGCAACCGATTAAGCAGCACAAGTAACTTAAGGATATCGTTGTACGATCTCATGGGCTTACCTTTCCATTGGAGGGCTTCGTGCACCGCAGAAGCTCTGCGGGCTTTGATTTCCTCCTGGAAAAGATTAAAAGTAAGCATCCACTCAAAGAAAGACAACCAATTAGGCAAATCCATTGCCACGTTTTGATTATGGGCAAAAGCATCGCGATCATTCCAAGAAGATTTACGGGTAGCCGATAAGATCGCCTCATACATCTGTGGCACCGAGTGGTGGCCAAGAGGGATCTGACGCAAAGCAGCGTAAACCAAGGAAGAACGCAGAGCACAGTCCGTATCACGAAGGTGAACAATTAATTTGGTACTCTGAGGAGTTTCAATAGC